>CAUOFW020003003.1:334911-461147 GCA_963454935.2 Ilex paraguariensis | reverse complement strand
TAATTTAATATTAAGTTATTATTTATTTTTATCAAATCAACATCAAATTGAAATTCAATTTTATTAAATAAAAATATTTAATTTATTAAATTTCATTAATTTAAAATTTAACCTTATCAAATTAATGTCATTTCTTTAATTTAACACCAAATGAACATTTAGTTTTATTAAAACAACATTCAAATTTATTCAATTAACATTAAATTCAATCAAATTAATACTAAATTAATATTTAATTTTATCAAATTAAAACTAAATTAATATTTAAATTTATCAAAATTAAGATCAAATTTATTCAATTAATATTAAATTTTATCAAATAATTTTAAATTTTATATATAAAGTGTGATATGTGAGGAGCAGTGAGACGACGTTGTGAAGGACATGTGATAGCAGAGGAATTAGAAATTGATGAGATTTTGACATTGACTTTATCAATTGTTATTTTTATTATTGAAAAATCATTTTTAATTGTAAAAACTATAAAAACTTGATTATGTAACCAAATAAGTGATAATATGATGATTAATATTATAACAAAATTATAATACAACGTTTTAAAATAAAAAATTTAATGGAATAATATAATTATTGAAATTACGTGGTGTTTAGATGAAACTTTTCCTAAGATATAACATGTAGATATAGTATGTCTTCAATCTTTGTACAATATATATGTATAGTAAAGATGTGCGTTTGAAATGAACAGTAAAGATAGAGAGCAACTGCATTAGAATAGAATTTTGGGGAGACATGCGTCACAGTTTGGAAAGAAAATCATGAAAGATGAGAGTGTGAGGGACAGTCAATGTCTTAGTATAGAAAGTGATCCCTTAACATAGGAAATAAAATCAAGAAAATAATGATAAGAGTTGTAATTTGTATTTTAGGGAGAGAGAGAGAGACAGAGTTTGGGGGATGAGAGATCGCTTAATTGTCGGATTTGATTAGTTTGGGGAATTAAATTTAGGGATGTTAGTTTTGGAAAGTAAGAGTTTTGAGCAGCAAAAAATTTTTAAGAGCTAATATGGTACGTCGGATTGAAACGATCTGAGACGTCAATAACTTGAAACAGTTTGAAATATCGTCGGTCGTTGGATGATGCCTTTTTTGATCTCAAAATTATCTGAACCGCTCTTTGTCTCTTGAATTCAAAATCGTTCTACTTTATTATATAGATATCGAACACCAACACAATCTCCACGAAGAAAAGACAATATTATAGTTACAACAACCTCGGTGGACAAACACTTTGTCAATTAAATAGAGTGTTATAACTCTTATATAAAGTAATCCCACAAACAGCAATCGGAAAAGATTCCACTCTTTCTTTAGTTTATGGAAACACCTAACAATTATATAATTTTGATAATATTGATGTGGTGTAATTATTTAATAAAAAAAATTATAAAATGAATAAAATAGGATTTACTTTCTATCCTAGAATTAATTATGTATTGTATGATTGAGTGGTTATAGATTTTTATGGGTTCATTTACAGACTTATTTATTTATTTATAGTTGAGTCCCGTTATGATAACAAAAATATATTTTTTTTGTATCAATAAAGTTTTATATTTTATTATATTTTTTTTACTTTTTAATTTTTTGAATTTGTGTGTTATATTAGCCCTTTAATTAGAAAATTTCTAAATATTCTTATATAATTTGAAATCAAATTAAAAAACTGTTAGAAATTTCATAAAACTAACAGTCAAGTTCAAAATTTGAAGTAAAATCTCTAAAGTTTTCTCTCTAAAATTAATCACTCAATTTCTCTAACTTCATTACGAAATGAATAGAATGTTTTTTAATGTTGTACACTTTTAACAGATGTCTAAATAAATTAAATGATATACTATGTTATTTCTTTTTTATGTTGGATTGGATTGTCTTACGTTTGTTGCTTTTTAGTACAAAATAATCGTATGCAGATTTTAAAAGTATATATATATGGGGAGATAAATTAGGCAAAATTTCAGACACACCTCTCTTAGTTTACTATATTTTTAAGAATATCCTCTTTTATTATCAAAAATATCATTGACACTCCTTTTAATTTATATTTAAACATCACTGACACCCTTTACCATTAAACTATCATTTCTAACAAAACAAATTCATCTAAAATATCAAAAATGCCCCTACATAAATCTCAAGTAATTTTTTTACATAAAATTTTCTTAAAATTTGAGCAGATTAAAATTTATTTTTTTATATATCAAAATTTAAACCAATTAAAATACGATTGAAACTTAAATTTTAATTTTTTTAACGTATTAAAATTCGAACGTATTAAAATTTATTTTTTAGGTATTAAAATTTGAACTAATTTGAACTCTACTCGAATTTTTAGCACCGATTAAAATTCATTTTTGAATCTATTAAAATTTATATTTTTTTAGCTTATTAAAATTTCGATTTATTAAAACTTGTGTCAATTAAAATTTATATTTTTTTATGTATTAAAATTTGTGCTGATCAAAATTAAATGCGAGTTGATTAAAATTTGATTTGAGTTGATTAAAAATAATTTTTAATTGGCTCAAATAGAATTTTAATTAGTCCAAATTTTAATAAAAATATAATTTTTAATCAGTTCAAATTTTGATATGTAAAAAAATAAATTTTAATTAGTTTAAATCAAATTTTACTCGGTCAGAATATTAATACGTAAAAAAAATTAGAAAATAGAAGGGATCTCATTGAAGATATATTTATCTAGAGGAAGTGTAGATGGAGTTTGTCCTCATATATACCATGGATAATTTAATAAAATTGTCTTATAGTTAATATTTTTAATCAGATATGAGATGTCAATAAAGATTCAAAAAAATAGAAAAGATGTAATTGAAGAAGATATGTATCATACAATCGAACTTGGCGGCTATAATATATCATTCATCCCAAACAATAAAGAGCAAATAGCACTTTAGACCTGAAAAAATCTTCTTTTTCTTAATTTGTACTCTAAAAGATTAAAATTTTTATACTGTACCCACAATTTAACAATAATAGGGCAATTTGCTTCATTTTAAAACAATTGAGTACAATTTTATTTAAAACACTTAAAATTTTGTATTATGCAAATAATTTTGTATAGAAATAAGAAAATATGACCAATGCAATGAAAAAAACTCATCGAAAAAAGGAACAAACATACTTTTGGACTATATTACTGCCTTCTTTTTTTTTTTTTAATCTAATTTAAGGTGTAATAAGAGAACTTTAATCATTTAGCACGTACATTAAGAATTTACAATCTTTTAGGGTATAAAGTGTCATTCATCTAAAAATAAAATAATTATTATTTGTTGTCTCCACTTCCCGATATAAGAAGAACGAAGAAACAGAGCTCAAAGTCTCAAACTCAAAGCAGCCCATTAATTCACTCCCAGGGAATGCAGAAAAATGAAGAGCCATTCTCACTTGAGCCCTGAATCAAGAGCTCCGGCAAATAAGAGCAATGACCATGACCGGACCTGCCATCGGAAACATGTGGAAGTCGGCTAGATCTAATCCTAACCCACCATTCTCTCACTAAAACCTGTCATCTCCATTTTTTTCATCTCTTTTATCAGCGAAACTTTCAGATCAGTAAAGCACTGTTCTTCAAGCTCCATCAATGGCTATGGCGTACAGAAAAAAGGACATTCATGGGAAGTACGAGCTCGGCCGCCTCGTCGGCCATGGCAGCTTCGCAAAAGTCTACCATGCCAAAAACCTTCAAACGGGCGAAAGCGTGGCCATTAAAGTCGTATCGAAAGACAAGGTGATCAGAGTTGGCATGACGGAGCAAGTGAAACGAGAAATATCAGTCATGAAGAAAGTGAATCATCCAAACATCGTAAGGATATATGAAGTCATGGCCACCAAGTCCAAGATCTACATCGCCATGGAATATGCTCGCGGCGGTGAATTATTCACCAAAATCTCCAAAGGTCACTTGAGAGAAGACGTTGCTCGAAATTATTTCCGCCAACTAATCTCTGCGGTAGATTTTTGTCACAGTCGAGGAGTTTTTCACCGTGATTTGAAGCCGGAGAATCTCTTGTTAGACGAAGAGGGCAATCTGAAAGTGACAGATTTTGGATTATCAGCTTCGTCTGATGATTCTGATCAATCAAAGCAAGATAGGCTGTTTCACACAGCGTGTGGGACTCCGGCATATGTTGCGCCGGAAGTGATCGGAAATAGAGGGTATGAGGGTGCGAAGGCAGATCTATGGTCATGTGGGGTGATTCTCTTTGTTCTTCTTGCTGGGTATTTGCCATTTCAGGATGAGAACATCATGATCATGTATAGGAAGATTCACAAAGGCAAGTTCAAATGTCCGCCGTGGTTTTCGCCTGAGTCTCGCCGGATTCTAACCAGAATGCTCGACCCAAATCCCAGTACCCGAATCACAATCTCGAAGTTGGTCGAAACAGCATGGTTCAAGGAAGGGAATCCCAGAAATTCAAAGAAAATGAATGAAGAAGATGATAGCCCTCAGGTTGAAGGAAGAGAGGCGACGTCAGAATCGGAGACGTTGAATGCGTTTCATATCATTTCGTTGTCTAAAGGGTTTGATTTATCGCCATTGTTTGAGGAGAAGAGGAAGGAGAAAGAGGAGCTGAGGTTTGGAACGGCGAAGCCGGCGAGCAGTGTTATTTCACGGCTGGAGGAGGTGGCGAAGGCGGCGGAATTCATTGTGAAGAAGTGTGAGTCCAGGGTGAGGTTGGAGGGGATGGACTGTGGTAGGAAAGGCAAGTTGGCGGTTGAGGCGGAGATGTTTGAGATGGCACCGCCATTTATGGTGGTGGAAGTGAGGAAAGACGGCGGTGATACGCTTGAGTACAACCAGTTTTTCAGCAAGGAGCTCCGGCCGGCGCTACAGGATATTATATGGACTGCTGAGAACTCCATGGCTGCTTGAAAAAGCTTCATTCAGGATTTGGCTTTAGCCTTTCCTTTTGAATTAAGAATTAAACTTGCTTAATCTGATGTTAATTATTGTAGTAATCGGATTAATGGAGAAATAAATGCTCAACTAGATCAGTGGACTTTTTTTTTTTTTTTTTGGGTGTTAAAAGTTTAAGTATTAGCTTAAGGTATCAAAATATTATTTATTTTTTATTAATAAAGTTTTTTTTATTATTTTAAATAAATGATTTGAGATCTTTCAAATCAAAATTAACCGTGAGTCCGTGACGATCAATTTCTGGCACGATACTTCCATAGTACAATAGGCTTATGTTGAATGGGTTTGAAGCCATAGAGTTCGTCTAAACTGATGCAGCTTTCTTTGGCACTGAAAATGTGTAAAGGGAGAGTTTTTTTTTTTATGTAAATACTAGGGTAATCGTATCTAAAGTAACGGTATAATATAAATTAATCGATTAATTTAAAAAAAGTGAAAATTTTAGAGAGAGAGAGAGCGAAGAGTGAAGAGAGGAATATAAAATTCAATGTGAATAGTTTTGAGAGAATGTTAGTAGTCGTTAAATGAATCTATTTTTAATTATCAGATGAGTTTATTGAAATATGTCTAATTTTATATTAAAGATAGGAGATCTGATGAATAAAACAAGAAGAGAGGGACTTAACTCTCTATGGAGTGGGATGGGAGGGCTTCATATGCCTTTTGAAAGATTCTTGCTTTGCATTTTTAGTTCCCAAATCCGACACCATTGTCATTAAAAGATAAGAAATACTGAACTAAATTTTCCTATTTTCATTTTGGAAAAAGGGGAATTGAAGTGCAAAATAATTTTACCTTACAAAATTATAGGGCCTGTTTGGTTTGCGTTTCAAAAAATAGTATCCAAAAATAATTTTTAAAAATAGTTTTAAGAAAGTGATTTTTATATTTTTTGAGATAAAAAATTTGTTTGGTTAAATAATTTCAAAATTTTTTTTACAATAAATATATATAGCAATTTACATATATATAGTTATATCTGAACATTCAAAATTGTTCTCCTTGTTTCTAAAATTTTCAAAAAAAACTCTGAAAACAAGCTGCACTTGTTTTTTGTTTATTTGACTCAAATCTCATTTTTTTTCCAAAATTTAGAGAACAAAAATACTAAACAAACAGATTTTAGGTATTTTCAAAATTTTAAAAACAAAAAACAGTTTTCGAAAATTAAACCAAATATTGCCATAATTTCTTATATCCCGAATCTTCCCCTTTCCATTTTGAGAAATACGGAATTGAATTTTGAGGGAGGGAGACAGTCAGAGCTTACACGAAGTCATTTGGGCTTGACCCAGTTGTACCTAGCCCGAGTTTGGCTTTCTTGTAAATCTCATGGGCTTAGCCCAAACAACTTATGCCCTGGATCTGGGCCCATGTCACCTTTAGATAGTAGATTTCTGTCTATTCTTGTAAAAAAATATATATTCCACACAATCTATGAAGCTAGGCAGCTGATGGGCATATCATATGCCTATTTTAAAAATATTAGAGGTGTTAGTGGAGTCAACTTTGTAAAGTATGAATATGCTTAGACTAGACTTGACGTAGTTATGACGACATGTTGAATGGTACGTCGATCAAAGCTTACATATTTTTCAAGTTTAGATTGATACTAACAATCTAGTCGAGATTATATTCTTAAATAAACTGAAAAAAGGTTGCTTTCACTTTAATGTAATAGACACCAAAACAGAGAAAATTTGTGAACCATCGTAAGTGTACTATGACAGGGCCTAGCAAGCAAACAAAAAGGGTCCATCCACGTTTTTTCCACTAGAATAAACAAATTAACCCTTTGTGTGTATTAAATTTGTGCATCAAATCTTTGTATCAAATAATTTGTTAGTATCTTAATTATCATTGCTATTTATAATGAAATCTAATAGGCTCTCCCATTACAAGTCACAATTAGATTAAGGTCCACACTTAACCGTCTCAACTACATCAATTAAAATATATACATAAGCCCATAAAAATAGATCACTTAATAATATTGGGCTCATATCATTAGACCATAAATTCAATCCGTTTTTCAGAAATTAAAAATTAACTATCAATTAATGGAAGTCGAATATAGGAAAAGTTTCAATATTCTCTCACTTTGACAACATTAATTGTAGTATATATATATATAATTTTTGAAAAATGGCTCTTGAGCTAATAAAAAAAAACTCAATGTGCCCACAATAAAAAATAATATGGTCCTGAGACAATATCTTAAACACAACTCGGTCCAATAAAATTACTATTTTCGAACNAATATGCTTAGACTAGACTTGACGTAGTTATGACGACATGTTGAATGGTACGTCGATCAAAGCTTACATATTTTTCAAGTTTAGATTGATACTAACAATCTAGTCGAGATTATATTCTTAAATAAACTGAAAAAAGGTTGCTTTCACTTTAATGTAATAGACACCAAAACAGAGAAAATTTGTGAACCATCGTAAGTGTACTATGACAGGGCCTAGCAAGCAAACAAAAAGGGTCCATCCACGTTTTTTCCACTAGAATAAACAAATTAACCCTTTGTGTGTATTAAATTTGTGCATCAAATCTTTGTATCAAATAATTTGTTAGTATCTTAATTATCATTGCTATTTATAATGAAATCTAATAGGCTCTCCCATTACAAGTCACAATTAGATTAAGGTCCACACTTAACCGTCTCAACTACATCAATTAAAATATATACATAAGCCCATAAAAATAGATCACTTAATAATATTGGGCTCATATCATTAGACCATAAATTCAATCCGTTTTTCAGAAATTAAAAATTAACTATCAATTAATGGAAGTCGAATATAGGAAAAGTTTCAATATTCTCTCACTTTGACAACATTAATTGTAGTATATATATATATAATTTTTGAAAAATGGCTCTTGAGCTAATAAAAAAAAACTCAATGTGCCCACAATAAAAAATAATATGGTCCTGAGACAATATCTTAAACACAACTCGGTCCAATAAAATTACTATTTTCGAACCATGGCGGTCTTTACATCTTTTATTGACATAGGACCAATCCATGATTATAAAAAATAATAATTCTATTGACTTGGATCAACATGTGGTAGTGTAGTAAGAAAATAACATCTCAATATGTAATCTGATAAACATGTTATTTTCATTGTTAGTCCTCCAAATAATTTCTCTGTAACAACGTGCTTCAACAATAAGCTAGAGAAATTCATTGGCTTGAACAATAAGCTAGTATGTCTCCAAACTTAAAATCACAAGATTTTCTCAAATGGTGTAATCAGAGACATACTCAATTGACAAACACAGTCATACTTAAGATATACATCAAATCTTAAGATTTTGTATAAATTGACATGTCATAAATGTGTACACATATAACATAGCAAGAATATCATACTAACAATAAGGATAATCATCAAATATTTATTATTTATCAAATAGATGTATCTCAACTATAATGAGTATCAAATATCACATATGAAATTAAATCAATACTAAAGTTCTTAACACATAAAAAACTCCCCCTAGCCAAGTACGTCAAACCTCAAAATGCTCATGTTGTCAACATGTTTCTTAAAAGTTATATGTATCAGTCCCTTGGTCAAAGGATCAACAAACATTCAGTCTGTATCAATATGTTCAATCACAATGTCACATTTTTTCACAAGATCCCTAATAAAAAAATATTTAATTTTTATACGTTTAGACCTACTATAATGTTTGTTGTTTTTTAAAAAGAACACAGTTGCATTATTATCATAATAAATTATTAGTGATCTAGAGATGAAATCAACAATCATAAGTCTTGAAATAAAATTCTTTAGCCATATAGCTTGTGTTGTAACTCCATAACAAACTACAAATTTAGCTTGCATAGTGGAAGAAGCTGTGAAAGTTTGTTTAACACTCTTTTATGATATTGCTCCTCCAACTAACATGAAAATATATTCTGAAGTGGATTTTAATCATCTTGACACCTAGCCAAATCTGAATTTGAGTAGTCAATCTTCTCAAGACTATCAACTCTTCTATAAACAAACATATAATTATTTATTCTTTGCAAGTATCTTATAACTTTTTTAGCTGCCACCAAATGATCTAATCTTGGTTTGAAAATATATCTGCCAAGAACACTAACTGCAAAAGCAATGTTAGGCCTGATACAGACCTGTGCATACATTAAACTGCCAACAACACTCACATAAGGTATATTCTTTATAAACTTCTCCTAAAGATCATTCTTGGGGCATTGACTTACACTGAATTTATCACCTTTCATAACAAGTACATCCTCAAACTTACAATTATGTATATTAAATCTTTGTACAGGATCTATATATGACATTTGAGAAAATCCCAACAATCTATGATTCCTATTCTGATGAATCTGAATGTCTAACACAAAATATGCTTCCCTAAGAACTTTTATGTCAAATATTTTGCACAATAATTATTTAATCTCATGAAATAAACTCAAATCATTATTTGTAAGAAAAATATCATCAACATAAAAAATAAGAAAAATAAATTTGCTCTTACTTATCTTAAGATATATGCATTGACTCATCTTGTTCTTAACAAAACCAAGAAAACTTAATATTTCATCAAATTTTAAGTACCGCTGACGAGAAGCCTGTTTGAGATCATAGATAGAATTCTTCAACTTGTATACTAAATGTTCTTTCTCAATCTCCTTAAAACCTTCAAATTGCATCGTATAAACTTCTTCACTAAGCTCACCATTTAAAAAAGTTGTCTCATATCCATCTGGTGAAGTTTTAGATCAAAATGAGCCACTAATGCCATAATGGTCCTGAAAAAATCTTTAGTAGAGACAGGTGAGAAAGTTTCATTAAAATCTTATTTTCTCTCTGGCTATACCTTTTTGCTACTAATCTAACCTTAAAATTTTCAATCTTACCTTTGGAGTCCATCTTAGTTTTTAACAACCATTTGCAACCAATGAGTTTACATCCCTTAGGAAGTTCTACAAGCTCTCACACTTCATTGTGTTCCATAGAATACATCTTATCTTTCATGACACCTACCCATATGTCAGACTGAGGACAATTAATAGTATCATGGTATGTTACATGATCAACAATATCACAAATATCATAATCAGTTTCTTTAAGGTATACATAATATTCATCAGAAACAACAGGTCTCTTTGTTCTTGTAGACCTTCTCAAGGAAATTTCAGTAGTAGGATTTAAAGGCTGAGAAGCCCCAATAGGAATAGAAAGTTCAATTGCAGGAACATGAGGATTAACAATTAAAGCAGAAAACTTAACAACAGGAGCATGTATAATATTTTATTGCACAACAGATAAAGGAATAAAGACAAATTTATCTTGCTCATTCTCACTAATAGACTGAGAGCAACTAATATTAGCAACATCAAGCTCTAGAAATTTTTTTATTAAGGGCTCAACAATTTTAGTACTACGTGTATGACAATAGAATCGATATCCTTTAGAATGTTCTAAGTAGCCTATGAAGGAACAACGAGTAGTTCTAGGATTAATTTTTTTCTCGAAGGGTTATAGATATTGACTTCAGTAGGACAACCTCAGACTCGAAAATGGTTGATGTTTGATTTTCTATTGGTTTATAATTCAAAAGCTGTTTTTAGAACAGATTTGATAGGAACTCTATTAAGAATGTATGAAGCCATTTTAATGACTTTTTCCCAAAGATAATCAGGTAAGTTATATGTATTCATCATGCTCCTCATCACGTCTTTAAGGGTGCAATTATGCTTTTTAGCCACACTATTTTGCTCGGGACTACCAGACATGGTATATTGAGCAATAATTTCACAATCTTGTAAGTATTCGACAAACGGTCACAAATGCTATCCAGACACATCATGTTTGCCATAATACTCACCACCACGATCAGACTTGACAATTTTGATGACTTTTCTTAATTCTTTATCTACCTCAGTCTGAAAAATGTTAAATTTTTCAAGAGCATCAAATTTTTATTAATTAAATAAATATATCTATAACGAAAGAAATCATCAATAAATATAATAAAATATTTATTACCACACAATGTACATGAGTAAGATCTACCAATGTCAGTGTGAATAATTTCTAAAAGATTTAGACAAAGAGTTGTACTTTTTCTCTTAGTCTTGGTCAATTTACCTGTAATGCAATCAACACAAATTTCAAGGTCTCCAAAATCAAGGGGAGGAAGAATATCATTATTTATTAATCTTTCTACTCTTTTTCTAGAAATGTGATCTAAACGTTTATGCCACAACTGTGAAAATTTTTCTTTAATGAGAGGTCTCTTAAATGCAACATTTATAATATTTGAAGGACCATATTCATTATTAACAGTCAAACATATACTATATAGACTATCTGATAAAGCACAATGATTAACAATTTTGAAATTTAAAAACAATAGTGTTACTAAATTTAAAACAATATTCAATTTTATCAAGTAAGAAAACTGAAATCAAATTTTGCCAAAATAACGGTACATAAAAAATATTTTTTAAAACAAGTTGAAAACTAGTGTCTAAATTCAATATAACAGTTCCTATGAACTCAATATGGACTTCATTATTATTTTTTATATTAAGCTTGACTTCCCCTTCACTTAGCTTGGTTTTCTTGTGAATCCCTATAAAGTCATGGCAAGATGAACCAAAACTCCAGTATCAATCCACCAAAAATTTAATGGGACATTATTTAAATTGGATTCAAAGCAAACAAAGGCTAGTGAATTATCTTCTTCTATATTATTCTTTTTTAACCAACACTTGAATCGAGTGCACTCATTTTTCTTATGACCTCATTTCTTGCAAAAGTAACACTTGACATCTTTTCGAATGGCAGCCTTAGGACCTTTTACATTCTAATCAGTACCATGCCTTTTGAAATCCCAACCATTCTTTGGAGCATTATGATTAGGTTTTTTATTATTTCCATGATACCTACCTTTAAAACTAGATTTAGGTTAAGAAACAAACAAAATAGTTTCACTCATTTCTTTTTAAAATTTTTCTTTTTCAGAATCACACTTGGAGATAAGGTCATTTATTATCTACAGCTCATTTTGGGTATTGTAGGCAGTTTTGATTTGACTAAACTCAGAAGACAAAGAGTTAAAAATGTGATAAACAATGAAATCATCAGGAATAATAATTTTGAAAGTTTTAAGTTTGGTTTGAATACGGACCATTCTAAGGATATATTCCCTAACACCACTTACATTGTTATATTTCATACTCGTTAATTTATTCATTAGACTCTCAACTTCAGTCTTATTGGATACATTGTATCTCTCTCATACAACGGTAAAGAACTTATTGACATTCTTGATTTTAGGTAAGCCACTCATAAGGTGTTCAAAGATAAACCTTTTCATGACAATCATACTTAGCCGATTATATTTCTTCCACTTTGCATAAAATTCTTTTTCTTCAGGGGAGCTCTCACCAGTAAGTTTAGCAGGTTCATTCTCTTTCAAGGCAAAGTCTATATCAGTAATTCCCAAGGCAAACTCAATATCTTGCTTTTATCTCTTATAATTAGAACCAGTTAAGACTTTAATGTTGGTATTATTATTATTCACAACAAAAGAGACTGTTCAAAGTAATGAGAATATAAATAATTAGCAAAATTAAGAAATAAATAAATAAAATATGTTTTGAACACAATAAGTTATATTTTATTAACATAGTCAAAATACATCACTACAAATTCCCTTTTGAGCAAAAAATATAATAAGTTATAGGTTCTCTATTTCATGAAACTAATCAATNTGGAGATGAGGTCATTTATTGTCTAGAACTCATTTTGGATATTGTAGACAGTTTTGATTTGACTAAACTCAGAAGACAAAGAGTTAAAAATGTGATAAACAATGAAATCATCAGGAATAATAATTTTGAAAGTTTTAAGTTTGGTTTGAATACGGACCATTCTAAGGATATATTCCCTAACACCACTTACATTGTTATATTTCATACTCGTTAATTTATTCATTAGACTCCCAACTTCAGTCTTATTGAATACATTGTATCTCTCTCATACAACGGTAAATAACTTATTGACATTCTTGATTTTAGGTAAGCCACTCATAAGGTGTTCAAAGATAAACCTTTTCATGACAATCATACTTAGCCGATTATATTTCTTCCACTTTGCATAAAATTCTTTTTCTTCAGGGGAGCTCTCACCAGTAAGTTTAGCAGGTTCATTCTCTTTCAAGGCAAAGTCTATATCAGTAATTCCCAAGGCAAACTCAATATCTTGCTTTTATCTCTTATAATTAGAACCAGTTAAGACTTTAATGTTGGTATTATTATTATTCACAACAAAAGAGACTGTTCAAAGTAATGAGAATATAAATAATTAGCAAAATTGAGAAATAAATAAATAAAATATGTTTTGAACACAATAAGTTATATTTTATTAACATAGTCAAAATACATCACTACAAATTCCCTTTTGAGCAAAAAATATAATAAGTTATAGGTTCTCTATTTCATGAAACTAATCAATGTGAATGCTCAAGTTTCAAAAAATTTATTCTCTTTGGCAGATAAACCTTCTAGACTATTACACCTCTACCACAATGTTTCATGACATGTTTAAATTATACAATAATCCCCATTGGACAGATAATTGTATATTATAATTTAGAGACCATCCCGTAATAGAAGCATGAGAAAAATTACAAATTTTAATGAATGGACCATTTTGGTGGCAACCATCAATCTTAACTCATAGAATTTCCTAAACTAGGATTTTATAACAAATTGGTCATAATTAAATATCATGTGATCAATCAATATGATGTACTAATCAATATGTATCTCTTTAAATCACCCATCATCAATTGTTGCATTCAAGTTTCAATTTTATTTTTATTATTAAAATTAAGTAATTTAAATTCAAATCTATCAACATTTAATAAATAATATATAGATCATTAAAAAATATTTTATTATATAAATCACTAGAGATTAAAATTAGAATTGTACAAACACCATTTACAAATTATAACAAATCAATCAAAATTACATTTGTATATATAATTGGATAAAAGCTAATATAAAGGTCTAATTTGATTAAACCAATATAAAGGTCTAATATTGCCCAAGATTCAATCAATTAAAGCTGTCAAACCATTCAAGAAAAATCTGAAGTAATATTCATGACAATCAACTGCAGCCGCCAAGCTAAACAATAAAAATCTGAAACAATATTGATGACAATCAATTATAGCTGCCAACCATTCAAGAAAAAACTGCAGGTTAGATTAGTTTTTTTTTTGTTCGCCTTCTGTAGCTTTTGATCAATGTTGTCTGCCGTCTTGTGTTAATCACGGCCATGGACAGTGACACAAAAAAGAAATTGAATTCTAGACTCCAGTCATAAAATTGTAATACAATTCATACACGATATGCTCTGATAGTACATGTAAAAATTTTAATAATTTGTATATAAAATTTAAAACATCTAAATTACAAGGTTTAAAATATACCTATATGAGTCATGATCCTTGATATCCGAATTTTTTTCATAACTTGGTAAGTTCTTGCTCTTATTCTTCAAATTAATAGGCGACTCTCAATAGAACAAGTCAAATTAGGGTTATAAAGTGAAAAAGAGATCTAGCCTGCTATTTATAATGAAATCTAATGGGCTCTCTCATTACGGGCCACAATTAAATTAAGGCCCACAATTAAATTAAGACCTACACTTAACCGCCTCAACCACATTAATTAAAAGATGTACATAAATCTATCAAAATAGATCACTTAATAATATTAAACTCATCTAATTGGATCATAAATTCAGTCCATTTTTCATAAACTAAAAATTAACTATCAATTAGTGGAAGTCCAATATAGGACAAATTTCAACATAAATTTCATCCATGTCCCCTATAAATAGGTCTAACTTAAAAAACATCACCTCCCAATTCTGAAATTTCACTATATATATCTCATACCTTAATCTCTCAAAGGTTTAAAATTTAAACACACTCTCCTACTCTTTGTTACTGCTCTCTCTCTCTCTCTTATACCTATCTGATGCAACTCATTCACCCCCAATTACACACAGAGGAAAAAACTCTAACCTGCCTTCTCCCTCCCTCTTTGTCTCTGCCTACACCCACCAACACACACGCCAATGCCAATCATCGCCTAATTTAGCGATTAGTTTCTTACTCTCCCTCTACCTCAATCACGATATCTCTCTCTCTCTATCTCTCTCTATGTGTGTGTTTTTCTGTGTTTTGTGTTTGTGCGTATGTGCGCGTGCGCGTTAAGTATGTATGTGTATGTGTTGATTCCCCTGATTGATTTATTGACTATTCTTGTTGTCACTTGCTTAACAATATAGTTTTTTATATTTATGAATTTGCAATATTTTTTTTAGTTTCTTAAAAAGTGTCATTGGAATTCTGCTTAATATCTCTTTTTGACAGGCTAAAGTTTAGGGTGACAATATTTGGATCAATTTGAATTGGGCTCGAAACTTTTTGATAATTGTAAGTACTCCCTTTCTCCATTTCTTACTTTATAATGTAATTGAATTTTAATTATGAATTGCAATGCATTTTTTGTTTGCTCTTGTCAATCACCATCAATTGATTCTAATAGCATACTTAACATTTTTGTTCATTGCTTTTGTTTATTTGTGATGTCATTAAAACGATAACAAAATTTGGTTGACTGAGTACCATATTTTTAACAACTCTAAAATTTTATTTACTCACATGGTTTTAAAGGGTATACCAATCTATTTTAATTATTTTGTATGTGATATTTTAATAGTTTCTTTTGTAATCATCCAGCTTGGACGAAATGGACGTGATACTCGGATTCTAATACCTTTTCGTGGTTGTATAATGCTAGCATAATCTTGAGTACTAATATTTTTTGTTAAAAGATGATGAGTTCAGATTTTAGTTTAATGTAACTTGTTCGCCTCCCTTTCGAGGCTCCACTACTCTCAAGCCGCCTTTTTCCTTCCTCGATCTTCAGTTTCGGAACGGTTTGGCTTGGCTTCTATATGTAATTTTTTTATTAATAATTTATATATCTTTACAATTTTTGGAGTATAGACTATGAATTATTTTAACTTACAAATAATGAAGATGGAAGCAACATACAAAGTGTGTGGTGAAATTATTTTTTTAATACTATTTCTCTCTATGTACAAAGTGTGTCATCTTAACATACAAAGTTTGTGGTGAAATTATTTTTTTAATACTATTTCTCTCTATTAAAAATATAAAAATTAGTGAACTGGAGTTGTGACTGGACTAGCAGTAGACAATCCTTTGATCCCATATTTCAATTTTGGTCTTGAACATGCTAAAAATTCTTAGGTTTTTTTCATTTTAGTAATTTACTTCAGTATTGTTGTACCTTCCCTGCTACTTAAAATACATATTGTTGGTTTTCTTTTTCCTTGCAATGTTCTCTTTGTTCTTGCTAAATTTGAAATCATATAAGGTTTTTGAATTTGTCATTGAGTAAGTGCCTTTATTTATTCCAACCAGATCATTGAACTTTTTTATTTTATTATTTGTGTTACGTTACACTGTAAACCATGATGATTTTAAAATTTTTGATTTTAAAATTGAACTTTTTATTTTATCATTTGTTTAATGGTATGTGTTGTGTTTAATAATAATTATTTACTTAATTATACAATAGTTTTCATAGTTTGTAGCTTCTGGACTTGGGGTAACTATTTTCCTCATTTACCAAGTACGTAGTACAAAAATTATTCTTTTTAATTTTCATATTTGTTATAACTGTACAAATTTCTTGATTGTCATAATTGATTGGTTGAAAAAATATCTATTGCAAAATGCTTTGTTGAATTTTAATTTTACATAAGCAATGTATAAAATAGGTTAAAAAAACTAAGATAATAAAGTCTTTTAAAATTAGTTGTTAGAAGAATTGATATGAATATTTTTAGAAATGTAGGCAATTGCTTTCTATTTTTTGTGTGTGTTACATAGTGCCTTCAGACACAAATATTGTATAGTATATATATATATATATATATATATATATATATATATATATATAAAATAAAGTAACAAGATTTTTTTGTCTTTAATTTTTCACGGCTCAGATCTCTTGATGATTATTGATCTAAGGGTTATCATGCCAAAAATTTGTAAGACTCTTATCTCACATGTGGCTCTATCTCCCTACCTCCCAACAAGTCTAACTCTCTCCCCTATTTCTTTCTACCTCACCCGACACCTTTCTCTCTCTTCTTTATCACTTATCTAACTCACCTATCTATTGCCCGATACTCTCTTCTCTAACACTCTCTCACGTTTTAAACTGCTATCCGAGACTCTCCCTCTCTATGTCTCTCTCTCATTTTTAAAAACACACCTATCTTCTCTAATTCTGTCTCTCATTTTTAAAAACAGTCGCCTGACACCTCTTTCTCTCTCTCTCTTCCTTATCTCTTTGAAGGTGAGTTCCTTAATTGATTTGGTTAATGTGTTGGTTTTTTTTCATAGATGAGTACAAAATCTGGGAAAATCCACCTTTGGAGTAGGTGTTTCACAATGGCGCAGGTTGGTGGCTGGTTTTATTGCTCACGCACATTTCCCTCTTTCCTTATTGTTGCAGAAAGTGCTTGAAAATCTCATTTTTGGTCTTTTTTCAGTTTTTGCTATTTGTGCTCTGATAGGCTTTTCAAAAAGAGAATGTAGTTCCTAAATGTGGCATTGTTGTTAGGCTTTTTGAATTGTGTAATTGAATTTCATTGTGGTGTTAATCTTAAAATTGTCTATGAGTGTGTATTTGAATGGCTAAGCTTAGTAAGAACTTGATACTGTAATTATTCATTCTATAATTACCTTTTCATGATTGTTTCTTTTTCTTTCTTGATGAAATGTACATGGAATAGAGTAAGTTCAATAAATTATTCTTACTATCAAAGCTTAGGAATGTGTTAGATTTTTTGACACTCTCTCTTTTGCGAGTCTATACTTTGATGCACTATAGTCTGTTTCGATGAGTTTTGCTATAGTAAATGATATTTTATATCACATTGAAGGTGATATTCAAATTCTTCATTTTTCGTTTTATAGCTGATACTATTTATGAATGGCGCTTCCTACTTGGTTACATTTGTAACAGTGAGTTACATATTGATAGTACAATTATTTCTTGCAAATACTTTATTGTTAGAGGCTTTTGCTTGAGTGTAAAGAAGGAACAATGTATATGATTCACTCGCCGGCATGAGGGTGATCGTCGAGAAGGCCATCGGTGATGGTTTCGAATCGAAAGCCAAGGTAATGGGCAAATATGGACTCAACATTGTTGTGCCTGATGATGTGATTGTAGCTAAAATCGAAGGTGAGAGAGAATAGAGAAAGACAGAGCAAAATGATGAAAAGATTTTTTTTTGTGTGGTTATTCTTTCAATTTTGTTGTTGCTACTACTTCAATCAAAAAAAATCTCAAAACATCCAAGAGTTCTTTCAATTTTATTTTTTAAGGTTCCATGATAAAATATGTAAATTGTGTATATGTGTTCAAATTTTTTGAGTTATGTTTTAGATGTAACTTTGTCCATTTTTTTTATATATTTATTGGCTTTATATATTTATTATTATCATTATATGCACTGCTTTTTTCTCTTGCTAATGCTTATTTTTTTAAGTCTTGATTTTTTTCGTCGCATTATATCTTTAGACACGGACAATAACTAGTCTATATATATATATATACACACACACATACATACACACTAAGACGCTTAGCGCTCGTTTAGTTACCGTAAAAGAATGCATAATATTAGGTAATATAGACTAATTTTCGTATAAATGAATAAAATATAAAATTAAATATGAGACAAAAATACTACACATTGTAATCCAAGACATTGCATAAAGAGTTAGATAATAGAGTACTAATTATGTGTTGACCAAAAAATATCAATCTTATCTAGTTATTAATGTTTTTATTTATTTGGCGAGTAAAATAATAAATTTATAAGTTAATTCGTTTAAACTGGATTACAATATCACCTCTACATGTATTATAATCGACTTAATAATATGGATAAAGTGTATTATTTGAATAAATATTTGAAATAAAACTATATATATATAATACAAAATATTTTTTATAATATAAAGTTGGATTAGAGAGTTTTAATCTGTTAGGATTCTATAATTCACTCTTTAATACTGCAATCAAACGACCCTTTTAATATATCAAACAATATAAAGTTTGGGGGTAAAGTGGTAAAATGAGCATTTTCATCGTTACTTAACAAATACTAATAAAGGATGACAGTGATATTTTAAAATGGGGACTAGATGTTGTTGAAATTAGACTTATATACAACGGGGTGTGTATGAATTTTACCCAGAGTTAAAAGGTGGATATAAAATTCCTATAATGTTGTTGACTTAATTTTGATAATATTTAGTCCTTAAGATTGCAGGTCACATATATTGACCGGGCAAATGAAAAATAATAGAATCGGTCTTCCAAGTTTATCTACCATGGATAATGCTATGGGGCCCATATTTATTTTTCGTGGCATATTTTGAAAGAAAAAAAATTGATCACTAATCATTCTTCCATTTAAGTCTTATTGTTGATTGGAATAATAATAATAACACATTTATACATCCCATTTTTTATTAAATTAAAAAAGGAAATAATGTGCCAAAAAATTATTTTTTCTTACCCACCCACCCATTGGAATTATCTTAGGGAGTTGGTAGAATAAGCAATCAAATTCCAGCAATCGTACTTTGACAGACTCATTTACTTGCCACGTATTCTTTTCGGAGTAGACGTGGTCCCACTTTGTGAGTTAGTTCGAAACAATCCGTCCGATATTGAAAAATAATTTTTGATATCATAATTTATTATTTAATTAAAAGATGAATAATATTTTTAATCCTTAAAGTATATATTTTTTGTTACTTTAATCCTTAATGTATCAATTTTATCCCTAAAATCTGCAATATGTGTCATTTTGGTCCCTATATGTTTAAACTGTTAAATTTTTAACAGAATGATCATGTATTGAACACGTAATACCGTCTAAAAAATGACAAGTGACCCATTTTGTCAAAAAATTTTATGATCCGTCTATGTAAGAACTAAAATGACACGAATTAAATATTTTAAGGACCAAATTGATACATTAAGAACTAAAATGGTAAAAAATATATATTTTAAAGACCAAAATACTATTAATCCTTTAATTAATAAGAATGTGAAATATGTGAAATTATTTATTTTATTAAGTATTTATATCAAAACCTATAAAATAAAATAGTAGTGTTCTACATAATTTTTGTGTACGACACCTACGTAATTTATGCGAAAAAAACATCGTAGCAGTTGGGGTCATCATGAATAGTCGAATCAGATCCAAAGAAACAAAGTACACTGTGACCGCGTTCCCATTACGAACAGAAATCAAAACGTCCAACTGGTTGGGTCACAACACGTGCAATTCCCTTAGACCCATCCCCAATCTTTTTTCTGACGTGGCCGCATATAGAGCCCTAATATTAAACCAGATGGAATCAAATTCCAAAACTAAAGTTAAAGTTTGAGGCTAATTACAGTTTAGATCCATAAATTAAATTAAGGCTAATTTTATTTTATATCCCAAAAAATACTTTGATTCTCAGTTTATACTTTAAATATTCTCAATTTATATCCTTAATGTTAGTGATTGGTAACAATATGGATTTGACCCAGATTACTATTCAATTTTTTCTCACATGTGAGTTGCAAGTACTTTAGACATGAACTTTTGTGTAAATTCATAGTCTATTGATGGTCATGTGAGTAGTATATGAAAAGATTAACCTTTATTTAATTAATAAAATCTTATTTTTAATACAAAAAACGATGCTAAATTAATTACAATAAAAATCTGCAACAATATACATATCTCATCTTCATGCCTAAAAACATTTGTACCTCATGTTCTTCAATTTATGACTAAAAATTGAATGGTAGTTCGAGTCACTTTCACATTTCACATTGCTGACAATTTATATCATTGAGGGGGTAATTTAAAATTTGTAATGTTTAAATGTGTAAATTAAAAATTTTAATATTTAAGGATATAAATTGAGAATTAAGCATTTTTTTGGGTGTAAATAAGATTAGGTCATTAAATTATAATTTTAATTAGGGTGAATTATACTTTGCACTCCAAAAAGATCAAAAAATTCTTAAATTGTACCTTAAAGTATTAAAATTTCTCATTATACCTTGAATCATATAAAAAATGTACAATTCAAAAAAATATTTAAAAAAGCTAGTAATGTAGTCCAAAAATAAATGTTTCCTTACTTTATCTAACAATTTTATTTGCTTTATTTTTTATATTTTTGTATAAAATTGTTTGTATATTACTCAATAGTATATTACATAAAAATATACACAATTATATTAAAATGATCATGTTGCTACTATTTTTTCATATTATTGAGGATGTAATATAATTTTTTTTTGAGTGTAAATGTTTTTGAGAATGAAACGTGTTATTTGCCCAAAATTGTTTGTATAACTCAATAGTTATTGTTGATTTTTCACAATATCTCATTATCTCGTAAATTAGTTTCTCGTGTTAAAAACCAAAGCATCTTTGCATTTGAATGAGAAATATACGCGCACCTGTCATTTATTTTTATGATAAAAATCAATAAAATCACATAAATTTGTTGGCAAAACAATTATTTTTTTTTATCTAATTCATATTGGTCTTTGTAATTGGGACACTGTAAAAAACTGATAATTATAGTTAGCAGTACAATATAAAAACTGGACAGTTAAGGAGTAATGTGAGAGAGACAGAAAAGTTAAAGTGGTCAAAATGTAATTCTTAGAAGAACTTATAATTTTTCTTCATATGATGATCATCTCTCATTAAAGTATCCCAGTAATCCACGCATCATCCACATTAACCAAAATTACGAAAATCTACGGAGAAAAATCCAGAAAAGACAAATGCTTTATGCTTGAACTTCAATATTTTAATAATTATCAACAGTGTTTTGTTCATGCAAGGTCTATAAATTTATGCGCAAGAACAGGTCTCATCACTGCGGACTGTTGTTTGAGTGTAGCTGGAGACACCCTTCACTCTCTATTCTATTTTCTTCTACGCTCCACCCTTCACAAGGTCTTGTGTTAGCACTCTTTCCAGCTTTTTTTACATTCCCAGTTCCCAGAATTTTGTTTCTTTCATCGTTTCTGATCTGGTTATAGCTATATATATATATATATGTATGTATGTAGAGAGAGAGAGAGAGAGGGAGAGGGAGAGAGAGAGTGAGTTTGTATGTGTGTTGAATGTGTATGTATAGGCGATGTGTTTCAAGTTTTTATTTGTCGGTTTATTGATTGAAGCATTGTTTTGGTCTCCTCGGAACAGAGTAGAGCCAGGCAAAAATGGCGGCTTCGTCGTCTGCGCAACCGCAGTTCATCACCAGCACGGGAAGTCGAAATCCTCAGAATGAGCCGCTAATCGACGACATCGAATATGATCAGATTGTCGTACCCGATGTAAGTATGATTTGTCATCTGCATGTTCGTTTTGAAGTAAATACGAATTCAATCCGAACAGTTTGAATTAAGTTTTTTTTTTTGTATACATTCAATGGAGTTCTAATTTCTTTGATAGAATTATTTGTGTGAGTTTTGATTGCATAGTTTACTGAAAATGAGGTAGATATCATTTTGGTTAGTTGGGTTATGCCGGAATTTTTTTACCAAACCCTAGCTTAGCCTTGTAGGCTGAAAAGCTAAATGTTGATATTATGGCTGGTTCAAGGTATTGGTTAATTTGGGTTTTTTTTTTTCAAAGTCATTTAGAGGAAATTATTATTATTTTTTCGTTTTTTGTACACCTAGTTGTATAGAACAAAGATCACTTGCATTCTGACTATTGTCCTTGCAATTTCACGTCATTGAAGGGTGTCTTAACTTTACAACAAGGAGGGTTTGTTCCTTCTAGAAATGGTGAAATAAGTTTAATTGATGGTCACACATTCAAGTATCCAGGTTCAAATATGAATGAAGATAGTGACAAGCCTTTGCTGTTCCAATTATCTACTAATTACACCCAATAAGTTCCAGTTTTTTCATTTTATTTAAATATTATAGTTGTACATTGA
This sequence comes from Ilex paraguariensis, assembly GCA_963454935.2. Classification (NCBI taxonomy): domain Eukaryota; kingdom Viridiplantae; phylum Streptophyta; class Magnoliopsida; order Aquifoliales; family Aquifoliaceae; genus Ilex; species Ilex paraguariensis. The sequence goes on along the minus strand of CAUOFW020003003.1, from coordinate 438,009 downwards.
TCTGCTCATCATGTGCTTTGATATGTGATCTCTACATAGGCTCCAAGTTTCTATTATATTTTTGAGTCTAAGACTGAATTTGATGGGTCAGCCTGGTGAATCGCGAATGGATTTGGGTGTGTTGTATTTGAGATTTAATTGTGCTCTTAATTCATTATGGTGCATCTTGTATCGGGAATTTTGGGGTCTAAGCATGGATTGGATTTTAATAGTTATTATCAATTGATTGCTGAGTTGTATGATCTTGGAGATGTGGATCACTTCTTTATATGATCTGCTTCATGCTTGTTTCTCCGTTCAAAGATAGAGCAACTGCTATTAGCTTAATGTAGATTTCAGTGCACTGGCCGTCGGCTTTAGACAATAATTCTGCCAAGCTGTATTTCTGGGTTCCTAATTGGTCAACTGTTCCGATGTAACAAACTGTGTATTTTTGTTCTTAATCAACAATTTTTCTCCAGTATTGGCTTCTATACTTGTCACTGTAAATTTGCATAAGAAATTGTGGAGGAATTTTTTTGATGGCCTTTTTATGTCTTATATCTGCAGAGGAAAAGCTGGAAAAACTTCTTCGCTTACATGGGTCCTGGGTTTCTTGTTTCTATTGCATATATTGATCCTGGAAACCGTAAGAATGCTATTTCTATGTTTGCTTTAAGCTACTAAATCTATGCAGTCCATTTATTTACCTTCCTCATAATGTTTCTAACATACAGTTGAGTCTGATCTGCGGGCAGGAGCTCTGTACAAGTATGGGGTGAGTATATCTTCTTTTTGTTAAAGTTTATACATCATGGGCTCCTGCTGGAGTTGCCCTCTCCTTGAAATTTATTCATCCATGTCTCTGGGGATGCAATTGCAGTTGCTTTGGGTCATACTAGTGGCTTCATGTTCTGCACTCATTATCCAATCCCTGGCAGCGAACCTAGGGGTTGTTACAGGTCTGTGATATCTTCATCACTAGATCTAAATGGCTATCAGCTCTACACCCAATCTTTTCTGCAAATTTGTTGTTGCTGATCTGCTGACAGTTTCAATGTATGCTTTTTCTAAATTGTAGGAAAGCATTTAGCAGAGCACTGTAGAAATGAATATCCAAAGGTGCCAAATTTCATCTTGTGGATTATTGCTGAAATTGCTATAGTTGCATGTGACATTCCCGAAGGTATGTGATATAAATCGAGTGCCTTTATCTAATTCCATTTCACCAGGGACCCTTGACTGTCTGGAACCATCAAGGAAGCAGTATCTGCACATGTACAGATGATGTACACTCATAGCACCATGCTTTCTGAAATAGATCAATAGATCTTTCGCTATTCTATACATTTCTGCCCAGTGATCCAGTTTCTGAAATTGGATCCGTAGATGATGACCTATGTCTATGTGGCTTCTTCTCTTAGAATCCTACTTCAGATAGGGAATATTGGGGTACTTTTGGAATTTTTTATTTATTCTGTCGCTTGCACCGACTTATTTTCTGTACAGTGTAATATGGTGGTAAAAATGATTTACTTATTTGAAAGAACTAGAGTTGGAGTGTAATGTATCTCATGTTCAAAGATTGATAATTATATTTAAGCTATAGTAGACAGATCTTTGAAGCTGCAAGCATTCTATTAAACTTTGTGTAAATTCTGATGCTTGTAGTTGTGTTACCTGAATTCATGCTTAGCCGTGAAAGTGCCCAAGGACAAGAGGCACTGTTCTTAGATCTGAAGGATCAAGCATGAAACTTTCAATCTGTTAATGTGGCGTACACAGATACGTCATCGTCAATATGTACATTTCCAGAATCAGGGTAGTCATATTGTAAAGACTAGTCTGCATGTAAGTTGGATCCTAGATTGTGAGGATGAATGATAACAAATTAAATGACTTTTTAACTAAAATTAGCCAAGTACCCTTCAGTTTTCTCTAAGATGTATAATGCATAATACATAATGCATATGCTGAGCTAGAAATATTAATCACACCCCAATTTTGTACCATCCAAATATTCTATCAACGTAGCATATCCACTTTACAGTAGCATATCCAAATATTCTAACTACTTGCTTGAGAAGTATTCATGTATACTTATTTTTTAATGGCTTCTGATATATCTGGATCCTAATTGCTGCTTGTTGTCATGCCCAGTGATTGGAACTGCATTTGCACTGAACATGCTGTTCAATATACCAATATGGTGTGGTGTTCTTCTTACGGGGCTCAGTACATTGGTTCTTCTAGCATTGCAGCGATATGGGGTATTAATATATATCAAGAATTTACAGAAACTCTGATGGGGATTACAATTAATGTGTACTCATTTTGCAGGTGAGGAAGCTCGAGTTCTTCATTGCTTTCCTGGTCCTTACCATTGCTGCATGTTTCTTTATGGAGCTTGGATATGCAAAGCCCAATGCTTCACAAGTGTTGAATGGGCTTTTTGTTCCCCAATTCAGAGGAAGTGGTGCTACTGGCCTTGCCATTTCACTCCTTGGTTCTATGGTTATGCCGTAAGTTTTCGTTATTGATTAAATGGAGTGGCTCATTCCGTCCTGAAATTCCTCATATTTGATGATTCTCTTGCACTTGCCACAGGCACAATCTTTTCCTCCATTCCGCACTGGTGCTTTCAAGGAGAATTCCACGATCTTCCAGTGGCATCAAAGTAACATTTTTGAGTGAACTACTTTTTCAGCTTTCAAGTTGTTAATTGTGCCTAAAGATAGCTCAAACGTGGTCTGATTTGAGAAAATTATTGATATTTTAATTGTAGAGCTAACATATGTGTATCTCTGTTGGTCTTGAAAATAAAAACCTCATTCCTTAGTTGAACATCCTATGTAGGATCCAACTGTATATAGAATATCAACACCCAGGCCATCTAGTCTACTGCCCTGTTCTCGATTTCCGAGTATTTTTTTGGAACATGTGGTGTTTTGTCTCTTTTTTATTTGACCATGTATAAGAAGTAAGTGTAAAATTGAACATCTAAATTTAAATTGGCATCATTTTGTGTGGGTGGAGGGAGGAAAGGGGAGAGGGAAGGGGACATTGGCAGTTCGACAGTTAATATTTACTGTAGGCTGCTGTTAGAATATGGATTTGCCATGGTTATCGTCTACCCCTTACCCACAACTCAACTGAACAAAAAAGCTTCATTAGTTATTCCGACTACTTGGGGTCTGCTACATAGATCTTATTCTGCCATTAAACTCGGTCAATTTGTGTATCCTTTGCTAAATAAATTCTGTCTTAGTATCTGCATTTGGCGGCACTTCTTTTTAATTGACAATCATTGCCTAATATCAAATTCCACTGACACTACGCAAGCTAAATAATTAATCAAACTTAAGAGTTGTGTGGAGCATAATATTTCATTAGACCCATGGCAGCAGCAATACTTACCTTTTCTTTACAGTTGTGCTCCTTTTGCCAGGTGACTTGTAAATTGTCATATCCTCTCTTTTACGACAAGGAGGAGGAAGAGTGAAGTCGTATTCTTAAGCTGTTTTTCAGGCCAATTTTTCATTTCACTTGTCATAATGACTTTCAGAACAATCAGAACATCTGGAAACAAACATTGTATTATTTGAGGCTTTATTGAACGAAGTTTGTTTTATTTATCACCGGCACCAGGATAACATTTGTTTGCTCGCCCTTTATTTCCGTAAAATTCTGCCTCTACATGTTGATAATTAACTCTGTTAAACTAAAGCAAGTGCATTTAATGACTTCTGTTGTTTACAGGAGGCTTGCAGATTTTACATGATAGAAAGTGGCTTTGCTCTAATGGTGGCATTTCTCATTAATTTATCAGTTATCTCAGTGAGTGGTTCAGTTTGCAATTCCTCAAATTTGGGTCTGGATGATGAGAAGAGCTGCAAAGACTTGGACTTGAACAAAGCCTCCTTTTTACTTAGAGTACGTGACTTGTAGTTCCTGCAACAAGGCTTATAGTACTTCTGCCTTTCTATTTCTTGCCATCCACTTCCTGATGCATTATGCTTCACTTCCTTCTATTTTTTTGTGATAGTGATTGTTCCATGTATTATTCCCAGAATGTTTTGGGCAGATGGAGTTCCAAGCTTTTTGCAATAGCTTTGCTGGCATCAGGTCAGAGTTCTACAATTACCGGAACATATGCTGGCCAGTATGTCATGCAGGTATTTCGTTTTCTATGCCCTGTGGGACTGACCATCCTCAACTGCAGGTGGTTGTGTGTTCAATCCTCCTTCCCTCCCCCACCCTAGTGTGTATTTGTTATGGCCAACAAGTTTAATCAGTTTTCTTATGTCTGAAAAAAGTAACTTGAACCCACACTTTTTGCTTGTTATTGTTTCGGATAATTGGACCTTGAAAAATTAGCATTGTTATTCCGTTTATTATTAAGATAAGCTTCCTTCAAAATACAATATTGTTTTTCTCTGCTAAAAGTGTGGTCTTAAACTACGGGAAGTGATAATGGACTTCTGTAGTACCTCCCAGTCTGAGGAACTATTTTCTGATTTCAACCATAATCATTTTGTGCGGGTTTGTTCCCGCAATGGATGCTTCATTAAGGATCTTCCAAATTGTAATAGATACTTTATAGAAAAATTTCAGGTCTGACCTTTCTACTAATTCTGGTCATGTAACTTATTGCAAAACACCAGTGGGCAACATTTTGCACAGTTGGATGTCTCTTAACACTTGTGCAGTCGAACTATACATAACATGATTGATGGATTGCATAAAATTTCCTTACTATGACCTGAATTGATCTTGTTACAAATTATTTTGGGTATGTCACACTACCACCTACTTTTGAACCAGTTCTTGAGCCCAAGTCTAGGAACCCAAAGAAAGGAGCACTGGAAACTCGTAGTCACCGCAAACACACTTATCTTCTTGTCTTTTTAACTTATATGATTAATATATACGCCAACTTTTATTTTGTAGGGGTTTCTTGATTTACGGATGAAGCCATGGGTTCGGAACTTCTTGACTCGATGCTTAGCTATAGTACCAAGTCTAATTGTTGCACTTATTGGTGGCTCGGCCGGGGCTGGTGAATTAATCATTATATCTCAGGTAAACTACATTTGCTTTGGCCCTCTCATTACTCTACTGTGTATTTAGAGTTTTCTGCTGTGCAGAACAGTAGTAAGGTTCAACTTGTACCACACATCCAGTGTTTAGTGATGTAGTTTTCTCAGTTTTATGTGGTCACATTTAAATGACAACTGATACTCTCTATGCTTATTCATAAATTCAAGATTCATTTTTTGTTCTTCTTTTTTCCCCTTGGTGATAGTAAGATTAAAACTTTGGACTCAACCCCATTTTACACCTTTTCCACCAGAGGTAAGGCTCAAGGTTAAATGCGGTAGCTTCTCCCTTGTTTTTCATTTATTATTTTTTTCATAACCAAACTAGTCTTCTTTGAAGTCTACATATAAATGGTTAGCAATCATGCATGCACTTGTTGTACTTGCTCTAAGTTGATTTCTTATGTTAGACCGAAGTGCTTACCATTGCACTAAAAGCTATAGTTAGTGAAAGCACCTTCTTTCTTTTAACTAGCTCAATAACAAGAGTCCACGGGTTGGGTTGGGTTGGTTAAACTATTCCACTGAGTCTCTGGGAAACTTGCTGCACCTCTATCCAGGTCAACAATCTCCCCCTCTGCAACTACCCTAGGATTCGAACTTGTGACCTTGCTCTGATATCAATTCTTGGACACTATGAAGCACAGATACTTTGTCATGATTGATGTACGCGTATCAGATACAATACTTGTTAGATACGCATCATATGTATTTGATTATTAATAAAATTTATGGATACTTCTACATATGAAAAAAATGTACAATTTTTAATTTTAATTTATACCCTCTCCTTTTGAGTTTTCATACAATACTAAATATTAACAAAATTTTATTTGAATTTAAAGACACGAGTGTTTTTTAAGTATTATCTCCTATTACATGTTAAAAGAGTATAAAAAAATGAGTTGGTTATACTATAATCTTATAAGCAAATACTCACAGACAAACCAACTAGTTAAATGTTATTTTTGATTCATTTAATTGGTCACGTTCACTTTATAAATATATCATAACGAGACAACGTTACATCATTTTCAACGTAAAAATTACTAATTTTTCTTACTATTGTTAAATATTTTTTTGAAGTCGTTAAATAATAGTAAAATATAAAATATATTTTCTAATAGATGTATTTTAGTCATACACATATCCTATTTTTTAAGGTTTTGTCGTATCGTCGTATCCATAACGTATCGTACGCGTATCTTGTATCGTTATCTGTACATCGTAGGTGAGACCGAAGCGTTTACCGTTGCACCAAAAGCCATAGTTGTTAGTGAAGGCGCAACTTCTTTTTTTTAACTAGCTCAGCAACAAGCACCCACTGGTTGGGTAGGATAAACACTTCCACCGAGTCTTTGGAAGACTTACTGCACCCAGGCCAACATCTTAGACAATGGTAAAGGAAAATTTGGGGATCTTATGTTAATTCATGGTTCAGTTCTTATTAAGCTTTGTTAAATAATACCTTCTCTCAAGTCAAGCCATACTTGGCTGCATACATGAGATCAAATTCAGTTTAGAACTACCTTTTTGTTTGAAATATAATAGAGACTTATAAATTTCCTTATGATTTTACTATTGGGTAAAGAAAAAAGGGTTTTTGAGAATCATCAGTTTCTTAACGGACTTTCAATACTGTATACAAGTGGATGTTGCTTTTTTGATTCACGAAAATCACCCATATCTTCATTGTTTCAAACATGTCCGTAAAAAAAGGGTGAACAAACTACTGTACCAATAATTTTTTTGCCTCTGAACCATGTGAACGGTGTATTCGTTTCTTGTTTCCTTTTCGTCAAGTTTATTCTGAAAGCTTATCTAACTTGTGTTATTTCTTGGCAGATGATCTTAGCATTTGAACTCCCTTTTGCTCTTGTTCCACTTCTCAAATTCACAAGCAGCAAGAACAAGATGGGGTCACATGCCAACCCAACTATGGTAAAACTTCACCTTGACTTGCAAGTTATATTACTAATTGTTCATATGTATGATGTAAAATCATAGTAATTGTTATCCAAAATTTTTAGATAGCAGGCAATTCTGTTCACCTTCTTTATGGCATGATCGAACAGTTGGAACTGAAATCTGTTAACATTTGCTCATCTTGCCAAAAGGCAACAGCCACAAGTAACTTTCAAAAGAGCATCCGATCAAATGTATTTTTGACCATTGCATATAAGGATATTCTGCAGGGATATGTGATCATTGTATGCTTAAGCAAGCAAATTAGACAATAAGAATTGCCACTGTGGAATGTGCATGCCGAGGCGACTCTGCTAAATCCTTGACATCATTCATATAAAGTCTTTTTGTGTTTTGCCTATCCTTATGAAGGCTTTAATATCTGCATATTTTACATTTCTTGGGTTCATTTTATTTACTGTATCTTTTCCGCAGATTTCAGCAGCCACTTGGATCATTGGCTTCCTAATTATGGGCATTAATATGGAGTATATTGCAGAAAGTTTAGTCAGAAAGCTTCTTCATAGCCATATAAATCTCGTGGGCACCGTGTTTTGCGGAATATTGGGATTTTCAGGTATGTTGGTTTATTTGGCTGGAATCGCGTACCTAGTCTTCCGGAAAAACAAGGAGGGCACACACCTTCTGGCTTTAACAGCACCTGAAAGTCACCAGATGTGTAACGATTCGGTTCATGCATCAGTTTATAGTGTACCTAGAGAGGACATAGTGAGCATGCAATTGCCTCAGAGAAGTCCAGTAGATATGGACTGAAGTATCATTTGGCCAGTTTTATAGGAAAATAGATCAATAAGACATCATACACACTTTCACATCTCTCTTCTTTTATGGATATTGGAACACTGTACTCACCCCATCAGCCTTATGGCTAGAGGCATCAACCAGCTCAATACATCAATTGGTTAATAAGATTCGCAAGCCCTCCTCCGAGCAGTAATTGTCTGGATGGGTTGGCTTTATGGATCCCGTCTTTGCTGCCCACTTTTTTGTTCTTTATACCCGTGTTATTTTTCTTTGATTATCAGAAAGTTAAAAAAAAATCCGAAGTGAAAGTTGATTTTGTTGGGTCGATGTGAATGTGACTTCATAATTGCTCTATCTTTTACGACGAATTGAGACTCCCATCACATTTCACCAGAAAACAATACCAATAAGTCTACATAACAATCGGTACATGATCAATCACAATCAACATATACATTTACCGAACCTCAAAATACATAACATAATCACGGTTTTAATGGTTCAAAGGATGAAGATTTTCTATTATACACTACTCGCATAGGTTCTTCTTGTGTGTGTTTGTTTTTAGGTTTTGTGGGTGGGTGGAGCCACTCCTCAATGGCAGCTAAAGATAAGATGAGAAACTAAGTCTGGATACGAATGGATTCGTCATTTTGGGTAGGGAGTGGGAGGTGACCCTTCTCCTGCAGGCTCTTGACAGTGTCATATAAGCACTGCTTCACAGAGGTGAACTCCAACCCCAAATCCTTCAGTTTTTGGTTCGAGAATTTGTAAGCTTTTGCTCTTGGCTTCGTTTCATCCGAGCACCTGCATTTCCACAAGACTTGTTCAGTTTTACTTTCCAAAATTTCAAACCAAAAATGAGGTTTTACTTTCTAATTTGTGCCTGAAACTTTTGTGACGATAGACTCTTCTATAATAAATCTCAAATATTCATAATTGCTTATATTGAAACTCGAGAAAAAAATCGATTCTCTAACTTAAACTCGTTGACATATTATTTTAACATATAAATGCTTTCTCCAAGTTTGACCTCAAGAAAAATAATGGCAAAGACTAGATATACATATTCGGTCCACCCCTCTGAATATACGTCATTAACTAGAATTAGTCTCTATAATGATATAATGAGTTAAGTCACAAATCACAATAAGTTATGAAAGCTACACATTAATTATTCTTGACAACTAATTTTGGGGTGGCCCCACTATTTCTGCTAATGATATGTGCTACTAACATAACACCCCACCTTAAGGGAATTTTTGGTATGTGGGTTTGGATTTAAGGGATAGATTTTGTGAAAGCAGTTCAATGCACCTTCTAAATTCGTGTTTAGTTTAAGATTTAAGGTCCGAGATTTATAGGATAAATGAATCCTAGTCCAATTTCGACCAGTAGTGAGTAGTTGATTAAAACCCACAAATGGGGGTTTGATTAAATTTGAAGACAAAAAGATTAATTTACACAAAAATTCATTTTTATATTCACCTAATAATAGATATTTGAGTAAATTAAGTAATATAATTTGAGATAAATTCATAGATCCCACATATATTTATGTCATTTACCAAATATAAGATTGAATAGACTATTTTTTTTGAATCCTATACACAAATCCTTAGGGTTGAGTTTGAGAAAATTTCATAAATTCAATCCAAACCCCCCAAAAAATACATTCAAACAGACCCTAATAGATTTGAAAAACAACCAATGTCCCATCACCTTTAACAACAATAGTTTTAGTGTTGGACAAAATTTCAACACCTAAATTCCCATTAAAGAAAAAAGAGAAAAAAAGTTATAGGAACAAAAAGTCATTGAGATGGGGTTAGGTACAAGGGAAAGTAGTAGGGTCCAATTTCAAGGTGGGGGTGACAAAGACGTCGGGGTAGGTAAGGATTCTCAATGGCCATGAAAATCATTTCTATTAATATTTATTTATTTATGGAGTCAATTTTACGATAAGCATTTCGTAGGTACAGTTGGTTAGATAAAATGTCTGAATCTTTAGTTTGATTATTTGCAGTCAAAAGTTGGTGTAACTACACCTCCACACCCAATACGCAAAAGAAATTTCACACGTCATTTGTACTAATTTTTTCGAGTTTTTATACTACTACACAACTTATTAAAATCTCACATCCCATTTGTATAAGATAATTATCGAGATAAATTTTAAAAGACATAGTCTTTTCTAGGTGTTTATGTGTGCAACTCAAGAATATTCAAACAATAAATGAGTTGATACTCTAAAAATGTACGCATGCGGGGCGTAATACCATTGCCTGTTGAGTCAAATTGTGGCTGGTGGATGACCAATAATGCTATGAAAACTCAACCCATTGAGACCTAAGTAGGGATAGAGTGATTTTTCTTTGGATAAAATTAAGAACCTATAGTTAAAATAACGCGTATTGAATTGTAAGTCTTACTAGATCTACTATCTGGGCTTTGGATTTTACCCTCCCAACCACATATGATGTTTTTAATATTTCTCGAGAAAAAAAAAGAGCATTGAACTTACTTGGTGGGGATAGGATACTCCGGGAAGAATTTGGTCAATATCTCGACCACCTCGCCACGGTGAAGCACACTCTGGGCACAAAGGTACCGTCCAGAAGCTGCAGGAGTCTCGTACACTAAGATGTGTGCCAATGCCACATCCCTAACATGGACATAGGCCTGGACAGAGTTGGCATAAGTCTTGGCCGAGCCAGTCAGGTACTTGAGGATGTGAACAATGCTGGCATTGATTGTTGGTTGCAACAATGGTCCAAGCACCAACACCGGGTTTACCGCCACTAGGTCCACCCCTTTCTCCTTTGCCACGTCCCACGCCGCCCGCTCTGCCACCGCCTTCCCATAGCAATACCAGTTCTACAAAGAAGGCATGTCAATTATCAAAGTCAAGCTCAACATTTTTGGAACTCTTTTAATTATCAAAACTTAATTACTTTTGGAGATGGAAAAAACCTTCGTAAAGTAAGCTTATCGTCACCAAAAGGTATTTGGCAACGAAAGCACCAAAATTCATAGTTCATCACAGATAGAAACCTACACTTAATTAAGCATTGGTAGTTGATGTGCATATCAATGTATTTGTGAGACTTTGAGAGAAACCTTAGTGTTCTTGCAGAATTCAAGGTCACTCCAGCAACNTAGTTGATGTGCATATCAATGTATTTGTGAGACTTTGAGAGAAACCTTAGTGTTCTTGCAGAATTCAAGGTCACTCCAGCAAGTCTCATCGACAACTTGATCAGGGTGCCTATTGGGGTCCATGTAAACAGCCCCGATGGATGAGGTGAACACCACCCTCCTTACATTGGCCTCAGCCGCCGCAACAATCACATTCTTTGTTCCGATCACCGCGGGCTCCACCATTTGTTCCTTGACACCATCATTGCAACCACCACAATTAGTCTTGTATCACAACAACAATAACAAAAATGTTTGCTTGCCCAGAAAGCATACTTGAGTTTTTAATTTTTTTTAGACTAGTAATACACCTTAATTAATTAGTATAATGAACATAGAGTATGTGGGCAATTAATCAGAAGGGTAATGTTGTCTAAAAATATTTTTTTTTAGGGTAAATAGTGTTTTAAAAGTTTTTTTAGCATCTCATCGTCTATAAGTTTTTATTTTATTTATCACTGATTATTTTTTATTGTCATTATACATGATATCTATATTTATAATATAAAATAAAATAAGCTTTAATAAGCTCATCCGACAATCTCAAATAGACTTATTCAACGACCACCAACATCCCTCTCAAAATCATTCACATTGCACCGTGTCTTCAGACATGAAATATCTCTAATATATAGATAAAGAGAAACACAAATGTATATTCACGTAATAATAGTGTTGTCACGTAATATACATAAATGTATGTGTATTTTCGTAAGAGAAATGTTATTTGGATCTTATTTAGAAATTTAATGATGTACAACCATTAGATTGATTGTGGGCTCCATCTAATATTAAAACTCACAATTTATTCAATAGTTACATTGAAGCCACATCATTAGATCCTACAACATTGCTCTTCACATAATTATGTGAATTTATATTTACGTAATAACACAGATGTCAAGTAATATTTATACATATTAATAGATAATTATGTTTTTTTTTTTTTTTTGCTACTAGAACACAAAAAATATCATTAATTATTACCATAACAAAGTTGATATGGATTCTGAAATAGTAGTCTTATCTTTATCATTACCCTTATTTGATATGAAAATCGCTTATGAAATTGTATTTACCAAAACATGCAAACATTATGTGGGACCCACCCACCAACAAATGGTGCTTCATTTATCAATACTGATCAGACCATGACACCAACTAAAGAAAAGAGAATAAAGTGAAACCCCATTAACTAAACCACCCGACCCCTCAAACATGTTATGCAAGTTATTTTTTTCTTCAGTTTTCCTTCATTTTCTCATCAACCAAACTGAAAAAAATACAAAACCAACTTACGGGATCATCGGTCACAGGTGATGCCGTGTGGAAAACTCCATCACACCCATTGATGGCTTCTTTTAAACTCTCATAATCAAGAAGATCAGCTTTACATAGAGTCAATCTCTCCTTTGCTCCTTCAAGCTCTCTCAAATGAGAGTTCTTTGGATCATCTGTTTTTTTACAAGCACACACAAAACATTAGTATGCTCATATCATATCAAGTCTCTCTCTCTCTCTCTGCATGTGTGTCTATACACACACACACACACAGCAATTTTTACCTGGATTTCTGACGGTTCCTCTAACCGTATAGCCTTTCTCCAGCAGGAGTTTTACCATCCATGAGGCAATGAATCCGCCGGCACCGGTTACACACACAACTCGGCCGGAAACTGAAGGCATGGTGACTTTTCCCGTGGAGTTTGTGGTTGGTTTCTGATTATGTATATATTGGGGATGGTGTGTGGGTGAAGGAAAGGTGCTTTGGAGTGCAAGAAAAGGATACAACCTAGTAAGGAAATGTGTGATTACTATACATTTATAAGGAAAAAAACTTACCAGCTCACCTACTACGGATTAAAACTTTGAGAGAGAGAGAGAGATTTGGGTAGTGGAAAATGAACGAATAAAATGGTTTAAATTGCTGAGACAGAAAGTGACATAAAGTTAGGTGGACAGATAACAATTCTCACTGAATTTTTCACTTGAAATGGCTTAGTTACACTATACAGAGAACATCTTTAGCAAAATGGAAAACAGTAATTAATTGACCAACCAAAGAGAATTACTATCGATCACCTCCTCAGTTTACAAGAATAGTAATGTTATTGAAACTTAAAAAATTAATCTAATGATGTGGGTGATGTGATTCAACAGTGTTGTAGTGACTTTACTCTTTCATTGGGATTCCATCATTTGATAGCAAATTAAATCGATTTTTTAGGTCTTAATAACATTAATTTTAAAAGAAATAAATTAATTCCAATTCAATTCAGATTGATCATGTATTTTTAAAAAACCTAAATACATTAATTTGATCAATAAATTAGTACTGATCCTCTACCTAAGCAATTTGTAGGAAGGAAAAGGTAGTTGTGTGTGATATGTCCGGAAAAATTATGAAATTCTAGAAACACAGACGTAGTTTTAGGAAACACAATCTTGTACATAGTAGATGTTCTAAATTTTGGTTCCAATTCAATTCATTTAGTTCATACATTTTAAAAAGCTTCTGAGAATGAATAGTATTCAAGGGTTTTAGTAATCTTTCTAAAATCTTTAGGATATATTTGGATCGCTAGTTATAAGGAATAATTCTGATAGAATAAAATAAAAAATACGTGAGACTTATATATCTCACGATTGGTAAGTAACAAATGTATTGAAAATCTCATTCGAATTTTATCCCAACACATTTTGAAAGGTCATTTTTAACCCATCTACGTGGGTTGCCTCCCCCCCCTCTCTCTCTTTTCAATAAATATGTTTTGTCAAAATAAGGCTCTGCCAACATGTCTAAAAAAGATCGAGACATTTTCTCGAACAAGACAACTAATTTAAATAATAAACTAACTCTAATAAAGTAATATTCTATTTAGACTAAGATTAATTAACAATTAATAATAAAATAACTAATTAATGAGAGTTTGAATGAATTCTTAATAATCCTTGTAACATATGAACACCCGCCTAGAGGGTATAAAATTGCAATATTTTCAAAAATTACATGTAAAAAAAATTTATTTGAAATTGGTCAAAGGCTAATTTATAAATCAAACATGATATTGGATTGAATAGGTTAGAGGCAAAACAGTCAGTGATATCATATTTTATCACCCTTCACCATGAGTCCCACAGAAGTGTCTACGTGTTATTCAAACATGAGAAATGAAAAGATATAACTATTAAATCATAACCAGTCCAATAATAGTTGAGTTTGGATTAAATAGGAAATGATATTTTTTTAGATCTCTGATCCAATCTAATTTTACCATCCAAACACACCCTTAAATACATTGTAAAATCAAGGTCATGTTCAATTTGTTTTATATGTAACGAACCTAAATGAACTCCAACATGAACCAATCACAAACTGTTCATAAAAGCTTCGATTCATCTCCAGCCCTAACCTACTCTTATAATCGAACACACAATCTTAGGGTTGTTTATAATTAACCATTCTTGTACAATACCCTCTCTCTAATTAAAGTATTACTTTGACTTGTTAAACAATGTTGAACCCAAATTACATGAATTAGTACTCGAGAGGACCAAGTTGTGTGCTTTCTATTTTGACCTATTAATTGTGTACCAATTCTTGGTTCATTCTATTTTTAAAAATACTTCATGTGGCCTCGGGGTGGATGATCTATTTTTAATCCGCCGGAAAAGAGCACTAGTCAATGTGTGCATAAACTGAACCGAATAGTGCTGATTATTAAACCAAAAAAAATTAAAAATTTGATTCTTTCTTTGCTTGGTCTTCGTTGAATAACTTAACAGACCAACATCTTAGAAATATTATTTTGTTCATCTTTCTTTTATCTACGGAATGCTTCTCAATTCTCAGACGTCTTGAGTTCAAGTCTTGACAATCCTTTAAAACCAGATCATAGGAGATTTATTATTTATGAATATACTAGTTCTAACATAAATGACCTGTCTTTAATCAGACCAAATAAGAAATTAGTTAAAATATATGTAAACTGGTCTGAACACCCTTTATATATATATATATATATATTGGGCATCAACTGCCCAAAAATCTCTTTATTAGCCTTATGGACTACAATAAAAATACAAAGGTCTGAAAAGTTTCCCCAAGGCTTTTTTTTTTTTTCCCTTCTTGTGGATGCTTGCTGAATTCTGAATTTGAAAACATTGAATTAAAATCTTCCTCTTGCTGTCCAGGTGTCTCAATGATAGGCAGACATGCCAACCTATTGAATTAAAAATCTTCTGAAGTCTGATTGGAATGACTCAGTTAAGCCTGACTTTGGAAATTATAGCCTAATTTCTATGCAACTTCATCTATGATTATCAATCCTACCTAACTAATATGAACGTAGAAAAGAATAGTTAATAGTTATGATTTCTATTGTTTATTTCTTATACATGTACAATTTTATGTGAGTTAGATATATTATAGATCGGATTGTAATTGGGTTAGATATTCATATATCCAATTTTGACTTATTAATAACAGATTTAAATTTGAATTTAAATTATGTGTCGAATTCAGATCGAATTCGAATTAAAATCCAACTCTATGGCTTGGCTAATGAGATTATATATCCTTACATGAGACTGATGATCTAATTAACTATTCCACTGCGTTTCAATTCTTAAGGCTACCGTCCAAAATTAATGTTGTTTTGGTGGGTCTTAAAGGACTGGTTCAACAAACCCAGCCTGCTCCAATTGGGTTTTACTAGCTGCAAGCTGTGGATAGAATATGCCAGATTTGTTAATGTTACGTCATGATTTATCGGTTGATGTAAAACTTATCTTCTAAAGGCTATGGTGAACTATCTCACATTGAGAGAGAGAGAGTACTGCTCTGTCAATTTAGTCCCATACATTAAGACAATGCATTCCATAAAGGATCTCATGCTGCTCTATCAATTTACGTTTGATTCCAAAATATATTCATTCATGCAGGGGTGGAACACTCATGTTTCACGTATGTTGGGTTTCACTTGAATTCATGACGGTTGATCTATCATTAAAGAAAATATAATGGAGAAGATCTCAATCCGATAACTTTGGTGCGTCACGGAGACCCAACAAAAAAAAATGGTGTGATTACGATACATTTATAAAAAAAGTATTTACCAGCACACCCATCACTGGTTGCAGAGAGAGAGAGAGAGAGAGAGAGAGAGAGAGAGAGACTTTGGGTGGTGGACAATGGATTAGGTTGGTAAGGGGACAGTGATACAAGGTATACAATTTGGATATAGAAGATGATAAAGCTTCACCTTAAAGTTCCACATGAAGTAGCATATAACGTACTGAGATGACCTTTAGCAAATGGAAGATAGTGCTTCAACAAGAAAGAGCTTATATTTTTAATGCAGTTGTTGGAATATATATATTTTTTTGGATAAAATTATGGTACCGAATTCAATACCTTATCGAAATTAACAAATAAAATAAGATTTACTTAATTTATTTGTGACAAAATTACGATTAAAAAAGGTCAGTTACAACTCAAGGACGTCAAGTTACCATTCTATAAAAATTGAAATCAATTCTAAGTAACTTTATTTTATATTAAATTTTCTTTCTTAGTTTGTTATAATTTTCGGTACAACATAAAAAAATAAACTCATCAATACTGTAGTATTATCCACCCACCTATTATTGGATCCTTTTCTATAGTGTTTGGGGCGTTTTTTTATGTTGTATGTACATATCATATGTATATTCTTTTTCCTTATTTAATTGAGCAATACTATAGAGACCTAATTTATTGACCTAATTTGTTGATTTAATTCACTATGACCTTTAGATTAACTGTAGGGCCCATCAAACATTAGAACTTGGTGTTGATCCAATAGTTCTACTGAAATCATATCATTATATCGGTAAATTAGGTCAAATTTTTATGTCCAAATAGTATTAGTCTATTTAATTTTCTTGCATCATTCGAAATTGGATTCTACTCTAATAGCAATGTAACATGAAAGATATTGCTATCCTGAAATTTTTCTGGTTATAGGGCATCTTCTTCTTCTTCCTGTCCATGCTATTTTCTGATCAATTTCTTGTTCGGGTTCTGTTCCGATGCTTGCCAATTTTAATTTATTTCTTTGTTAATGACATTAATTTAGTTGTCGAAAAAAATAAGTGTCATACCAACGAGCTGTCGGCCCAGTAGATAACTCAATGTTTGGGTTCAAGTCTCCACAGCTACGACAGCTCGTTGGGGGTAAACCTACTCTTTAGCGCTCAGAGTACACTGTGGGATCTTAGTTTCTGCCTTAACATATGTGCGGTAGGGTTCCTTGTAGATAGTTGCGTGGTTAAGGAGCAATGTTTGAATATGTAGAGTAATCAATCTACATATCCGTTTTATGTACTAAAAAAAGTGTCATCGATATATCTAGTATCAAGGGAACTCGTATCTAAAAATACGGTACAATTTGAATAATTTTGTGAGGAATATTGATGACAATTGAAAGAGTATATTTGAGACTGTTGAATAAATTTATTAAAACTTACTGTGTTTTATATTATAAATTTTGTCACTTCAACCACTTCAAGTCAAAATCATTACATTAGAACCCCATTAATTTCTATATATGTCAGTTTTGATTGTCTCCATATAAACATTGTCACCATGACATCCTCTGAATTGAGGGTTAACCCATATTTATTATAAGTTTGATGGTCCCAACTACATTCATTGATCTTATATTACGAGTTTATATGTCTGTTTTGATTTAACATTATTACCATGGCATTAGAGGTGGTAATTTTTGATACAACACGAAAATACGATTCAAAATCGATACGAAATTAGTAACGAAATTAGTAGGTTAAAGTTGGTTATTTCTCGATACGAGCTCATATATGACATGATCCGTTAATACGAATAATAAATGAGTTGAGTTAATGTCAAACATGAACAACACGAAATTGACACGATTAACACAGTAAACTTGTATTTATATGAATAAAATGTTAATTTTTTATTATATTTTATGAAGTAGTGACCTAATTCTTGTAAAAAAAAATATTTTTACTCATTTTTATTATTATATTTATTAAGTTAATTTTTAGTTTATAGAAAAAATATAAGCATATGTTCAATTAAATGATCATAAAATTTTAGATATAAAACTGAATATTAAATTTTGTATTTACGGTTTATATTATTTTGGTCAACACGAATATGACACAAAATTAGTTAAATAAGTTGAATTATGGGTAATTAGTATTCGACACAAACTCAAAATAACATGACAGGAACTCGATCCAATCCGAGAGGATTGTCATTCCTTACATAGCATCCTCTGAATTGAGGGTCAACCCACTATTTTAAGTTGGACGGTCCCAACTGATGATGCACAAAAATGGTTTTGCACACCACCTGTCAAGTGTAGGTAATAAATGCAGTGAAATTAATGAGAAAATTAAAGAAGACACGATTTATAGTGGTTCGGTCAATTCGACCTACGTCCACTTTTCAATGACTTCAGTTGCCGGGTATTTTATTAATTCAAAGGTACGGAGAATAGAGATACAAGCTTTGAGAGAATGAAGAATCAAAGAAGCAGTGGTCTCCGGTCGTCGGTCTGTCCCTTGTAAGTGTTGGTGGGGCGTGCCATTTATAGTAGTCTTCTAACAGATTGGGGCTACTTTATAGCAGCTAAGATATCATTCTTGTGGAGATCATGACTTATCCTCAAGGCTACTTTATCGCAGCTAAGAGATCATTCTGGTGGAGATCATGACTTATCCTCAAGGCTACTTTATAGCACTAAAAGATCATTCTGGTGGAGATCACGACTTATCCTCAACGGAAGGAGGAGGTTGGGGAGCTCTTCATGAAACGCGGTCAAAGATTGGACCGTTTCCTTCGGTGGTGCAGATAAGCTTCCCATGCTCTCCTCTTGATGACGTGCTAAGCAAAAAGTCTAACCGGTCTTGGACTGTCTTGGGCTTGGTGGATTCAAAATGAGGTTGGGCTCCTCAACTGGGGTTGGACTTTAACACATAAATTGGACTATTTGGTCTTAACCCATCATTTGCCCCCCAATACCCTATGTCCAATGAGACTTGGAGAAGGAGGCATTGACTATATTATTATTATTTTTTTTTTTTTTTTAACTTCAAGTCTTTCCCACTTTATTTTGAAGAGGGCCCATAATATTCTATTTGACCTTTTTATTTTGAAAAGGACTTATAACTTTCTATTTGGCCACTTTATTTTGAAGAGGGCCCATAATTTTCTATTTGAGTTTTTTCCCTCTTTTTGAAAAACCCTAGACTATAAATATAGTCTTCTTCTTCATGTTACCCATTTCACTCATTTTTAAGGTTGAGCACCCACCTCTTGAAAACTTTGAGAACTCAAGTCTTATCCATTTTGTTGAAGTCAAAGTGTGTTCTCCTTGAATCCTTTCAAGAGTGTGATTTCTTCCTTGCTAGTTGAGTTTCTCAAGTAAACAATGTCGATTGAAGAGGGAATGGTGGAGGTTGAACAAAGGGAGGAAGTAGGCACCATTTTGGAGAACTTGGAGGCTGGTTTTGAGCATTCGAATGTTGTCTTGGACAGTTTTGGGACTGTAAATGAAGGGCTGGACAGCGAAGGGGAGATGGGCAGCGCGATGAGTGGCTTGGGCAACGAAGTGAAGCGGCTAGGTCGTGCGACTGGGCAGCGTAGGTGCGCGGTTGTGCAGCACAAGCGCGTAGCTGGGCAGCGCGCGTGCGGTGGGGGGCTGGGCAGCTGCCTGAGCTCTGCTCCTCCTGTCCTGGACAGCCCAGGTGCGCTGGCCTTGCTGTCCTGGACAGCCCAGGCGCGCTGGGCAGCAACTTGGCTGCTGCTTCTGCTTTCCCGGACAGCTCAACTGCGCTGGACAGCTTCAGTTCTACTACGCTGGGAGGCTTTGAAATGCTGGGTAGCAGCCTGGCTACTACTTCTGCTGTCCCGGACAGTTCAGCTGCGCTGGACAGCTTCAGTTCTGCTGCACTGGGCGGCTTTGAAATNTCTGCTGTCCCAAACAGCTCAGCTGCGCTGAACAGTTTCAGTTCTGCTGCGCTAGGTGGCTTTGAAATGCTGGGTAGCAGCATTTTTCCATCAAGGGGCGCTGAAAATCAGTCCAAGGTTCATCAGGGAGAGCTAGGCAGTGGCCTGGGAGCACGGGCTGATCCGATTCCCACTCAAGGCGCTGATTTGGGCGCCTTAGGTGCTGAGTTTTGCGCCGAAAATTCTGCTTGGCACAATTTTGAAAGGCCAGACACCCTTCAAGCTACTGGGCAACTTTGTTTTGATGAGCAACGGCAGTCAGGCACACTTCCAGGCATTGGGCTAGACATTGCAAGTAGTAAGGAAGCTTTGGGTGCTCCTCTTGATGATCAAGCCCCTATTATAGCTCTCCCGATTCAAGTTCCTCAAGACTCTCCCAATGGTGATTTACTACTCCTTAAGGCCCCGGAAGAAGAAACACAAGAGCAAAGTGGGACTTGATGATAACGGGTCTAAGGTGAGCACCCTTTCTAGTTTGTTCCGCTTAGATGAAGATATTTCAAGGCTTGTTTTTACTTATCGCATCCCTCCGACCGTGTTGTGCCGTCGGGCTGAGTTAGGCGAGCTTGCTTGCGATGACTTTTCCGGAGATATTGTTGTCTACGAGGAGATGCTTGAGGCTGGGTTAAGATTTCCCATGTCCTCCCCCATTTGTCGTGTTTTGCATTACTTTTCCTTGACTCCGGGGCGACTAGCGCCCAACGGTTGGAGAATCCTGCTCAGTTTTCTTGCCTTATGGAGAAAGGTGCACCACGAGGATGCTTCCCCTATGGAGTTTCATGCAGCATATAATTTAAGCGAAACCCCTACACCAAATAGGGGATGATACTATTTTACCGCACGGAGTGATACAGTGCTTACAGGAACACGCTCTAATTGTGGTGGCTGAAAATCTTGTTTCTTCTTTATTGGTGGAGAATGGGCTTTAGAAGCTGACAGAGCTTTGGTGCCAACACATTGGGGTGCTGCTAAAAAACCCGGTATGCTGCACACTTCTTCTTTTTCCTTTTTTTTTTATGCGTGTGTGCTCACTTTTTCCATGCAGATATACCTGTGCTTTCCCGGGACCAGGAGTGGAAATTGGAGGCTGTCAAAGCTTGCCCTTGTAAAGATTTGGGAGTTCTCCTGCCCAAGTATACTAGAGCTGTTGCTCCATCTCAGAAATTTGGCGGCTCCTCTTCGAAGAAAATGGGTGAGCTAGTTTCCTCTTCTCCTTTTTTTTTTTTTATCTAACCCTTCTCTACTCTTGCAGCAAGTAAGAGGGCGGTGGTGTCCCGCTTTTCTAGCAGGAGCCCTCCTTTTTCCAAAGTGGCAAGGACGGATGATGCCCCCCATGTGACTCCCACGGTGGCTCCTTCTCAACTGGCAACTTCTCCAGCTGCTACTCCAGAATCTTCCTTGCCAGGCACATCTGTTCCACCTTTATCCTCTCCTCGTGCTACCCCTTCTTTGTCTCCTCCTTGTATAGGAACTTCTACCCGAGTGCCGATTTGGGCTGGTCCTATGATGGGGAGACCANACATCTGTTCCACCTTTATCCTCTCCTCGTGCTACCCCTCCTTTGTCTCCTCCTTGTATAGGAACTTTTACTCGAGTGCTGATTTGGGCTGGTCCTATGATGGGGAGACCAACAGCTATCAGGGCAAGGCTTGGGAGGTTTGTGTTTGGGCCAGAAGTTTCTGAGCTTAGCGCTTCGGGCACTGATAATATCGTCAACACGTATTTGGAAGGTCTGGCTCAGGTAAGGGTCTACTATTTCCCTTTCTCCAGTCGTTTCCTGTGTTTTTGACTTTTCTTAAAATCTTGTCTNACACGTATTTGGAAGGTCTGGCTCAGGTAAGGGTCTGCTATTTCCCTTTCTCCAGTCGTTTCCTGTGTTTTTGACTTTTCTTAAAATCTTGTCTCTCCTTTTTTTTTTAGGTTTCAACTTTTTCCATCTGCTTGCTTTCAAGGGCCTATAATCAAGACAAGCTAAAGCTGGATCTTAGCCTTGTGCAGAGGGAGCTTATTACCGCTCAGGAGAGGATTGTCGAGCTTGATTCTGAGCTTTTGGTGACCCGTGAGAGGGACGTGCTCTGGGAGGGTGAGCTTGTGGCAGCTCATGAAAAGGCTTCTAATTTTGAGTCCGAGCTTTTGGCGGCCCGCGAGAGGGACGCGCTCAGGGATGGTAAGCTTGCTGCAGCCCATGAGAGGGGCACTAAGCTAGAGGCTGAGCTTTTGACAGTCCACGAGAGGAGCGCGCTCAGGGATGGTGAGCTTGCTGCAGCCCATGAGAGGCAGCTGTTGNGCCCATGAGAGGGCCACTAAGCTAGAGGCTGAGCTTTTGACAGTCCACGAGAGGAGCTCGCTCAGGGATGGTGAGCTTGCTGCAGCCCATGAGAGGCAGCTGTTACGGAGGCAAAGTTGACGGCTGCTCGAGAGAGAGTTTTCCGCGCTGAGGAAGACTTGGAAAATGGTCTTGCAGANGAGAGAGTTTTCCGCGCTGAGGAAGACTTGGAGAATGGTCTTGCAGATACTTTTATTGATGGTTTCGAAGATCTCCGAGGGAAGATTTCTACCGCTTTCCCTAATATTGACTTCTCACCTTTCGTGCCCACTGACGATAGTGATAAGGGGGGATCTGATGCTGTTGATGACAATGAGGAGGAGGTGGGGGACGACCACGAGAGCAGTTAGAGTGTTTAANATTGACTTCTCACCTTTCGTGCCCACTGACGACAGTGATGAGGGGGGATTTGATGATGTTGATGACAATGAGGAGGAGGTGGGGGAGGACCATGGGAGCAGTTAGAGTGTTTAGGACTTTTAATTTTTTTTTTTTTGAAAAGGCGGTATTTGGCCTTATTTTTGTACCGATACTCCTTTGAAATGAAATACAGAAAATCTTTTTGGAGTAAATGGCATAGAAAATTTTATTAAATTATTGCTTATAAAAAGCGATATTGGGTAATAATTCCCAAAAAAAATACATTGAAATCTTGGGTAACACCCCTAAAAATCAAATCAAGTCCCAACTTTTACTGCTTTGATGCTCTCAAGGTGTCATTGGTAATATCATTTCAAGTGCTCTNAAGGTGTCATTGGTAATACCTTTTCAAGTGCTTTGCATTCCATGGATGGAGTAAAACTTTTCTCTCAGAATCTTGGATTTTGTAGGTGTCTGGTCTCACTACTTCTGTTACGCGATATGACCCTTCCCAATTTGGTCCNAGGTGTCTGGTCTCACTACTTCTGTTACGCGGTAGGGCCCTTCCCAATTTGGTCACAGCTTTCCTTCGCGTGCATCTTTTGTAGCGAGGATCACTTTTTTGAGGACCAAATCCCAAGGTTGGAAGGAACGGGGCTTCACCAGNCTTCACCCTCGAATTGTAGTACCTTGTCATGCGCCGTTTATACTCCGCGTTGCGGACTACAGTCATCTCCCTCGCTTCCTCCACCAAGTCGAGGTTGATGCGGAGTCCTTCCTCGTTGGTTNGTCATGCGCCGTTTATACTCCGCGTTGCGGACTACAACCATCTCCCTCGCTTCCTCCACCAAGTCGAGGTTGATGCGGAGTCCTTCCTCGTTGGTGATGGGATCGTGGTACTGGACCCTTAGGGAGTGTACCCCTATCTCCACAGGGATGACCGCCTCGGTTCCAAAGGCGAGGGAAAAAGGAGTCTCCCCAGTAGGGGTTCTTGGCGTGGTTCGATAAGCCCACAGTACGCCTGACAGCTCCTCTACCCAAAGGCCCTTTATTTTTTCAAGCCTTGTCTTTAAATTGCGTAGCACCGTTCTTACCATGACCTCTGCTTGTCCATTTGCTTGTGGATGTGCCAGGCTAGAGTGAGGTTATTTTATTTGAAGGTCATAACAGAAAGAGTTCAGCAGCTTGTTGTCAAACTGCTTGGCGTTGTCGCTGATAATGGCATGGGAAATCCCGAAGCGACAGACCAGTTTTTCCAGATAAAATCTTTGACTNGGTCAGAACAGAAAGAGTTCAGCAGCTTGTTGTCAAACTGCTTGGCGTTGTCGCTGACAATGGCATGGGGAATCCCGAAGGAACAGACCAATTTTTCCAGATAAAATCTTTGACTTTTGTGTCTGTGATTTTTGCTAAAGGTTCTGTCTCTGACCACTTGGTGAAATAGACGACTGCCACCACCACGAACTTGCACTGCCCTTTGCTGAGAGGCAAGGGGCCTAGGATATCGATGCTCCACTTGAAGAAAAGTCATGGGCTTGAAATGGTTGTTAGCTCCTCGGGTGGTTGCCTTGGCACAGTCGCAAAGCGTTGGCACTTGTTGCACNCTGCCACCACCACGAACTTGCACTGCCCTTTGCTGAGAGGCAAGGGGCCTAGGATATCGATGCTCCACTTGAAGAAAAGTCATGGGCTTGAAATGGTTGTTAGCTCCTCGGGTGGTTGCCTTGGCACAGTCTCAAAGCGTTGGCACTTGTTGCACTTTTTGGAGAACTCCTGGGCGTCCCTTATCATGGTAAGCCAGAAGTAGCCCTGTCTGAGCGCCTTGTGGGCAAGGAAACGCCCTCCAGAGTGATTCCCATNTGGCACAGTCGCAAAGCGTTGGCACTTGTTGCACTTTTGGAGAACTCCTGGGCGTCCCTTATCATGGTAAGCCAGAAGTAGCCCTGTCTGAGCGCCTTGTGGGCAAGGAAACGCCCTCCAGAGTGATTCCCATAGATCCCTTCGTGAATTTCTCGCAAGGCATAGTGAGCTTCTTCAGGTGAAAGACATCGTAACCATGGTAAGGAATAGCCTCTCTTGTATAGAGTGTCCTGCAAGATGGCAAACTTGGAGGCCCTTATCCTTAGCTTCCTGGCCTCTAGGGGATCATCTGGCTGCACACCCTCTTGGAGGTATGCCTTGATTTGGGTCATCCAGTCTGATTCGGTAGATACACAGTCAACATTAGTGGCCTCCATGTCCATCCTGCTGGGCTCGCACTGGTGACCAATTAGTACTGGTTCCCCTGATGAGGCTTCCATGGATGAAGCGAGCTTTGCGAGTGCATCGGCAGCCATATTATCCTCTCTGGGGATGTGGTTTATCTGGAAGTAGTGGAATTTTGTGATCATGTTTCTAGCCATGCTGAGATATTCTTGCATTTTGGCTCCTTTGGCCTCGAACTCGCCCCTCACTTGATTGACTATCAGCTGAGAGTCACTGTAGGTGGCAAGGTGTTGAACCTCCATTTCCATTGCTAACCTTAATCCAGAAAGGAGGGCTTCGTATTCCGCCTCATTATTGGAAGCATAAAAGTGGAGCTTCATCGCATATCTGAGAGTGGTGCCATCTGGGCTGATCAAAATTAAGCCCGCTCCTCCTCCTTCACTAGTCGAGGAGCCATCTACATAGAGTTTCCAAAGCAGATGAGTGGAGAATTTGGAATTTGAAGTGGAAGACTGGGGAGGTGCAGCCTGTGGTGCCTGGGCATCCGGAGGTGCAGCCTGTGGTGCCTGGGCATCCGGAGGTGCAGCCTGTGGTGCCTGGGCATCCGGAGGTGCAGCCTGTGGTGCCTGGGCATCCGGAGGTGCAGCCTGTGGTGCCTGGGCATCCGGAGGTGCAGCCTGTGGTGCCTGGGCATCCGGAGGTGCAGCCTGTGGTGCCTGGGCATCCGGAGGTGCAGCCTGTGGTGCCTGGGCATCCGGAGGTGCAGCCTGTGGTGCCTGGGCATCCGGAGGTGCAGCCTGTGGTGCCTGGGCATCCGGAGGTGCAGCCTGTGGTGCCTGGGCATCCGGAGGTGCAGCCTGTGGTGCCTGGGCATCCGGAGGTGCAGCCTGTGGTGCCTGGGCATCCGGAGGTGCAGCCTGTGGTGCCTGGGCATCCGGAGGTGCAGCTTGTGGTGCCTGGGCATCCAGAGGTGCAGCCTGTGGTGCCTGGGCATCCGGAGGTGCAGCCTGTGGTGCCTGGGCATCCAGAGGTGCAGCCTGTGGTGCCTGGGCATCCAGAGGTGCAGCCCGGGATGCCTGGTCATCAGAAAAAGTTGTTTGGGCTCCTGGGGAGGAGACTTGGGCGCCTGCTTGAGGGTCTTTGTTAGGCTTCTTGATGTCTCCGTTGGGCATTTGGGGATCCTCACTGTTCCCATCTTCTGTTGGTGTGAGTTCAGCTACGAAATCTGCTAGGGCTTGTGCTTTGATGGCCGTCCTAGGTTGGTACTGAATGTCGAATTCCCCGAGTTCTACTGCCCATTTAAGAAGTCTGCCAGATACGTCCGGCTTTCCCAAGATTCTTTTAAGAGGTTGGTCGGTGATGACCACCATACGATGGCCCTGGAAGTAGTGTCGCAGCCTTCTCGCTGTCGTGACCAGAGCGAGTGCCAGTTTTTCTAGTGCTGAATATCTGACCTCTGCCCCCCGGTATGCCCTGCTCACG
Organism: Ilex paraguariensis; assembly: GCA_963454935.2. NCBI lineage: Eukaryota > Viridiplantae > Streptophyta > Magnoliopsida > Aquifoliales > Aquifoliaceae > Ilex > Ilex paraguariensis. The sequence goes on along the minus strand of CAUOFW020003003.1, from coordinate 411,590 downwards.
TAATAAACTGGTTTCTGCACTCCATTGTTGTTTCTAACGAGCACTGAGCTTACCGCTGATGGGGAAGCAGAAAGGTATAGATGGAGAGTTTCTCCAGGGGCAGCATGTGACAGGAGGGGAGGTGCTGCTAGGTAGGCTTTGAGCTTTTGAAAAGCCTCCTCTGCCTCAGGTTTCCACTCAAAGGCTTTTCGGAGAGTTTTGAAAAAAGGGAGACATTTGTCTACAGATTTGGAGACAAACCTATTTAATGCTGCGATTCTTCCATTGAGGCGTTGGAGCTCCTTGGTTGAGGAGGGTGACTTCATGTCAAGAATGACCTTGATCTTGTTAGGGTTTGCCTCAATTCCCCTCTGATTGACCATAAAGCCCAGGAATTTACCAGACCCCACACCAAAGACGCACTTCTCAGAGTTGAGCTTCACGTGATAGAACCTAAGGACGTTGAAAGTTTTTTGGAGGTGATCAATGTGGTCTACTACTGCAAGGATCTTTACCAGCATGTCATCCACGTATACCTCCATTGTTTGCCCGATCTGAGACTGGAACATCTTGTTCACCAACCGTTGGTAGGTTGCTCCAGCGTTCTTTAGCCCAAAGGGCATGACCCTGTAGCAGTATGTGCCATTTGGCGTGATAAATGATGTCTTCTCTTGGTCTGGGGAATGCATGCTAATCTGGTTTTACCCCGAGTATGCATCCAGGAAAATNCCGTTGGTAGGTTGCTCCAGCGTTCTTTAGCCCAAAGGGCATGACCCTGTAGCAGTATGTCCCCTTTGGCGTGATGAATGATGTCTTCTCTTGGTCTGGGGGATGCATGCTAATCTGGTTGTACCCCGAGTATGCATCCAGGAAAGTGAGCAACTCATGCCCAGCGGTGGCGTCGATGAGGAGGTCAATCCGCGGTAGTGGATAACTATCTTTTGGGCATGTCTTGTTTAGTTCTGTGAAGTCGACACAGAGGCACCATTTCCCATTAGCCTTAGTAACCATTACTATGTTGGAGAGCTACTTCGGATACGCCATTTCCCTGACTGTCCCGTTATCAATCAGCTTTCTAACCTCCTTGTCCATGGCTTGGGCCCTTTCAGTGGAGGCTCCCCTTAACTTTTGGTGAACAGGCTTGTACAGTGGATCGACATTGAGGCGGTGGGTAGCTACTTCCGGGTCGATGCCCTCAAGGTCCTCATGCGACCAAGCAAAGATGTCCATATTATGCTTCAAAAAATCAATCAACAGGGGAGCCAGCTCTTCAGAAAGGGAAGAGTCAATGTAAATTCTTCTGTCTGGGTGCTCCTTTTCTAAAACCACAAGGATGAGTTCCTCGACTGATTCTCCTCTTTCTGTTACGGAGTCATCCCTTGGGTCAAGGACCTCAACTTGCAATGCTTCTTGGGGCTTCCTAGCCTTCATAGAGGATACATAGCACTCTCTGGCTGTTATTTGGTCCCCTTTGACCTCTCCGACTCCATTTAAGGTTGGAAAGCGGAGAACGAGATGGTAGGTAGAGGGCACAGCTCTTAATGCGTTAAGAGCTGGTCGCCCTAATATGATGTTGTAGGCCGACGGGCATTCTATTACCAGGAAATTGACCATGACTGTGGAACTTCGGGGTGTTACTCCGGCGGTGACGGGAAGTGTGATGGATCCAAGGGGATACACCTTTTCCCCTGAGAATCCAATGAGGGGTGACCTGATTGGCTGTAGCCTCTCCCTGCCCAGATTGAGCTTGTCATAGGCCTCTGCAAATAGGATATCTGCAGAGCTGCCACTATCTACCAGGATCCTGTGCACATGAAAGTTGGCCACCGTCATGGTGAGCACCAAGGGGTCATCATGGGGGTGTTGGATTTCCTCCAGGTCCTTGTTTGAAAAAGATATGACCTCGTCGCTTTCCTGCTTCGGCACCTTAGATGGGCGCATCTCGTAGACATGTCTTGCCTTCCTGGCATGGGCCTTCATCGCGGAAAGTGATTCTCCTCCACCTGCTAGTCCCCCTGAGATAGTGTGGATTTCCCCCACAGGCTGCTGATCTTCCTGGTTGTGAGGTTGTGGTACTCGTTCCCTTCCAGCAACGTACTGACGTAAGTGACCACGCTGGATGAGCTCCTCAATTTGCCTCTTGAGGTCGTAGCAATCGTCGGTGTCATGCCCGTGGTCACGATGGAAGCGGCAATACTTGTTAGGATTTCTGCGATTTGGAGGAGACTTCATTTTTCCAGGCCACTTTATCGCGGGGTCATCCTGGATCTGGAATAGGATGTGTTCCACGGAAGCATTGAGGGGAGTGAAGGGTTGACGGTTCCTCTGAGGAGCAGGACCTAGCCGGTCCTTGACAGGGACTTTCTCTGTCCTGCCATATTTGTTGCTGGTTTCCTTCTTATCGTCCTTCTCTCTTTCCTTCCTTTTCTCACCTGCTCTGGAAGACTCACCCCGCCTGGCCCTTGTGATGTCTTCTGCGTTTATGTACTTTTGGGCCTTGGCTAGCAGCTCTGGCATGCTCTTCGGTGGGCGCTTCAGAACTGAGAAAAGGAAACTTGATGAACGGAGGCCACCCAAGAAGGCGGTCATCGTCACCTTGTCGTCGGGTTCATCAACTTGGAGTACCTCCTCGTTAAAACGAGTGAGGTAACTCCTCAGGCTCTCCTTGCGGTCCTGCTTTATACTAAGCAGGTGCGTAACTGGCTTCTGGTGGCGACGCCCTCCTATGAAGTGTGAGACGAATGATCTGCTAAGCTCGGCAAAAGAGGTAATAGAGGCGGGGGAGAGCTTAGCAAACCACTGTCGGGCAGACCCCTTTAATGTGGTTGGGAATGCCCTGCACATGATTTCGTCTGGTACGTTGTGCAATTGCATCAAGGTCTTGTAAGTGTCGAGGTGGTCCAGTGGATCCTTTGTTCCATCAAAGGTCTCCACAGATGGCATTTTGAACTTCTGAGGGAGGGGGTAGTTTGCTACATCAGGTTTGATTCTATACCTCCTTTATCTTCTCGTCCCAATGATTGGGGGCTCCTCTGGAATGATCATGGAAATGGCTTCCATGCTCCATGCTTTGGTTTTCACCCTCATCCTCCTGGAGATAAGGGTCCTCTCCCTGGGAAGCAAGGAAATGGGGAGGTGGAGCTCCCTCATGTTGGGCTTCCCGAAGTGGGGCGCCCAATGGGGTGCCCGGGCATGGTGCTCCATGTTGTGCACCTCCGTGTGGTGCTCCACCTTGGGGTCCTCCATGTTGTGCACCTCCGTGTGGTGCTCCTCCTTGTCCAGCAAGTATGAGTTGTAGTAGCTGTTGGTTTTGAGCAACCAGTTGTTGCATGGTCTCCAATATTTGCTGGGGATTCGGAGCTAGAGTATCCGGAACAGGGTTGGTAGGCGGGGGAGCAACCTCCTCCTCTCGTGGAGGATTGTCTTCATGTTGGTTCATGGATCGAGTAGTGATCGCCATTAGTTAATGGATGTAATGTTCAGGAGTGAGAATTTTGTCGATTTTCCACAGACGGCGCCAAACTGATGATGCACAAAAATGGTGTTGCACACCACCTGTCAAGTGTAAGTAATATNTAGGCGGGGGAGTAACCTCCTCCTCTCGTGGAGGATTGTCTTCATGTTGGTTCATGGATCGAGTAGTGATCGCCATTAGTTAATGGATGTAATGTTCAGGAGTGAGAATTTTGTCGATTTTCCACAGACGGCGCCAAACTGATGATGCACAAAAATGGTGTTGCACACCACCTGTCAAGTGTAAGTAATATATGTAGTGAAATCAATGAGAAAATTAAAGAAGACACGATTTATAGTGGTTCGGTCAATTCGACCTACGTCCACTCTTCAATGGCTTCAGTTGCCGGGTATTTTATTAATTCAAAGGTATGGAGAATAGAGATACAAGCTTTGAGAGAATGGAGAATCAAAGAAGCAATGGTCTCCGGTCATCGGTCTGTCCCCTGTAAGTGTTGGTGGGGCGTGCCATTTATAGTAGTCTCCTAACAGATTGGAGCTACTTTATAGCAGTTAAGAGATTATTTTTGTGGAGATCATGACTTATCCTCAAGGCTACTTTATCGCAGCTAAGAGATNAATAGAGATACAAGCTTTGAGAGAATGGAGAATCAAATAAGCAGTGGTCTCCGGTCATCGGTTTGTCCCCTGTAAGTGTTGGTGGGGCGTGTCATTTATAGTAGTCTCCTAACAGATTGGAGCTACTTTATAGTAGCTAAGAGATCATTCTTGTGGAGATCATGACTTATCCTCAAGGCTACTTTATCGCAACTAAGAGATCATTCTGGTGGAGATCATGACTTATCCTCAAGGCTATTTTATAGCACTAAAAGATCATTCTGGTGAAGATCACGACTTATCCTCAACGGAAGGAGGAGGTTGGGGGCGGTCAAAGATTGGACCGTTTCCTTCAGTGGTGCAGATAAGCTTCCCATGCTCTCCTCTTGATGACGTGCTAAGCAAAAAGTCTAACCGGTCTTGGACTGTCTTGGGCTTGGTGGATTAAAAATGAGGTTGGGCTCTTCAACTGGGGTTGGACTTTAACACATAAATTAGACTATTTGGACTTAACTCATCACCGACTACAGTCATTGATCTTATCATATGCCTAGTTACTTGAAGAGAATNATGAGGTTAGGCTCCTCAACTGGGGTTGGACTTTAACACATAAATTGGACTATTTGGACTTAACTCATCACCAACTACAGTCATTGATCTTATCATATGCCTAGTTAATTGAAGAGAAAGGGAAATCACTCTCTCTACACAATTTCTAATACCAAACAATTCAATCAAAAACATCATACAAAAAAAATAAATTTTCTACCCAAAAACATCATTCTCTCTACACAATTTCTAATACCAAACAATTCAACCAATTTATTTTTCAATGCCGGACAACTTCACTATTTGATACCTACCTCCCTCTTATTTTCTCTCTATCCACTTAAAATTTAAATTGTATAATTAAAAAAAGAAAGAAGAATATACCGTTATTTAAAATATAAATACTACACGATCAGTGCCCAATTTTTAATATTATAGATTGTACGTATTCAAGTACGATTTTATTTCTAGTAGGTCCCTGGCATTCCAGTCCTCTATGCATGTAAGGCAGTCTNTTCTCTCTATCCACTTAAAATTTAAATTGTATAATTAAAAAAAGAAAGAAGAATATACCGTTATTTAAAATATAAATACTACACGATCAGTGCCCAATTTTTAATATTATAGATTGTACGTATTCAAGTACGATTTTATTTCTAGAAGGTCCCTGGCATTCCAGTCCTCTTTGCATGTAAGGCAGTCCNTAAAATATAAATACTACACGATCAGTGCCCAATTTTTAATATTATAGATTGTACGTATTCAAGTACGATTTTATTTCTAGTAGGTCCCTGGCATTCCAGTCCTCTATGCATGTAAGGCAGTCTCTCTTGGTTGTCGGAGTTACCGGGCTAACTCTCTATAATTCAAAAAACATAGTGGAAAGGATCTAAATCGGAAAACATTGGTGCCTCAAAAAAGTTGGGGAGAAGAACCTGGGTGGCTCATTATTGTTGGAAAATTCACATGGCTCATGGGAAGAAGTTGTCAAGCTCAAGAACCTGAACGTGAACGTGTACGTGCCTCAAGAGCCACAAAGAAAAAAGGAAAGGACAAGAAAAATCTGCAAAGCTTTGGCAAAGAAAATTCGTCGATGGTTGCGCTATTATTTCTTCATTTAAAAACGTAGTATTAAAAAATACAGGTTATAATACTGATAGTGAGTAGAACATAGTTTTTGTCCATGAAAATCATCAAAAGTCACACATTCATACACGGAAAGATTTGTAATAAAATTATCAACAAATTATAGATTATCTTTTTTGTGATTTGACCCCGTACCTTCTCTATACTTTAGAAATTGGCACATGATCCCTTTCAAATTTGGATTGAGCTTTTTTTTTAAAAGGAAAGTGGATTGAAATTAAACTGAAACTATTAGAAATCTTGTAAATATTGCTGGTCGGAGGAGGTCAATAATTTAAATATAATACCATCTCAAAATGACTTTTACTCCCTCATACGTATCATATTTTTATGTTTTTACTCTCTAAAGATACTAATTGCTTGCTCTTTTCTATATTTGTGCATTAAGTTGAATTTCATGGTGTAAAAAATCATATAAAAGAATAATAAAAGGATGCTTTTTTATATTAAATTGTCAACCCCGTTACATATTTTACTTTAGTTTTAATCTTTAACGTTGCATTTGGTACGCATTAATAAGTTTAAGTGAGAGTGGAATGGACGTACTAATTTAATGAACTTGAGAATTAGATGAAATGTACAGTATCATTATAACTACGATGATTAGGTGTATAAGTAATAGAATTAAAAAAATCATGTTAGTTAAATTAATCTCTTTATTGAATGTAAACATTGAAAAGTAAATTTTATTGAAGTACCATAGATAACATAAAAATAAGGGTTAATTGCAACTTATATTTTGAAAAATCGTTCGAATCTAAATTTATACCCTTAAAGATTAAAAATTTTAATTTACAACCTCAAAGATAAAAATTTATATCAATGCGTACCTGAAACTAACGGTCATCTAAAGCTACATGGATAAATTATACTTAGATTCTCTCATGATTGTCACTTAATCATTTGGACCCCTCACATTGAATATTATTCCTACATTTTCTAACGTTTGGGCATGTATAACACATAACCTCTTTTCTGTTAATATAACCGTTAAAAAATATGATTTCATCCTAATAAAAAATTATAATTTTATACTACCATTTATTTTGTGGTCCCGTTATACTCTAAAATTTAAAATCAAGCTTACCATTTGAATGTTCAATATAATGTAGATGTATATATATATAATTTTCTTTATATCCAATGCAATACATCATTCTAACATAATTATTTGAATGCCCAATTAGGAAAAGATATTTAGTCATATTTAAATTTTCAAGGGATATAAGTGTAATATTTTAAATGTGATGAGTCTAGGTAATTAAGTGACAAACATGAAGGAATTTAGGTGTAATTTATCCATCTAGTTTTAAACGACAAACTGACGGCTGTTAGTTTGAAGTGCGCACTGATATAAATTTTTATCTTTAAGGGTGCAAATTGAGATTTTTGATCTTTGAGGGTATAAATTAAAATTCAAACGATTTTTCAGGGTGCAATTTGAGATTAACCTTAATAATAATTGTAACTATTTTAATGTCCCAACTCCACGATCTCAGACCTTGAACAATGACCAGAGACTGTGGATCAGGACTTGGGATGTCGAAACTAGCACTTCGGATCCCAGACCCTACACTCGGACCTTGGAAACCAAACCTGGATGATGCACCTGGGAGGTAGATGCGAGACCCAAGACCTTGGATTCAAAGCCTAGGTCTTGGACGTCGGGCCATGGGTCCTAGACTTGGGACCTTAGACCTCCAAATGTTAAACCCAAACTTTAGATCCAGACCGTGGACTACAGGATTGGAACCTCGAACCCAAGACTCAGGCCTTGAACCCAGACTTGAGAGCTAAACCCAGGCTTAGACCCCAAAACCTATGCTCGAACCTTGGACAAATGACATAGCGCCCGGGTAAGGGTGGAGGTTGTGGTTGTTGGGGGTGGTGGTGGTGGTTGGTAACAAATAATACTACCTGATATTTAGGCATGACGAATTTTATGCTCTATTGGACTAGTCATCCGACGATAGTAAAAATAAATTTGCAATACTACAAAGTAAATATTGAAATGGACATTATTTAGTTATGGTCGTTCTGTTTTCATGCTCCACTACCACCAACCAAATACAACAGGGGTGAGGGTGAAGTATAGTCAATTCAGACAAGAATTTACCCTTTTGCTAAACATGAAATGGACTGATGACTTCACTTCCTTCACAATTCCAAATATAGTAGTACAATTTTGAAGGCAACCATCAGGGCCGGCCCAACAAATTCGGAGGCTCTAGGCGAGAATATGAAGGTGGGCCCAATTAATAGGCAATAATCTATCTATATAATAAAGTAGCTTACAATTCAAATCTCAATAGATAAACAAAATGACTTTTACTATTCGCGATTGAGATCGCTTTAAAGTTTACTTTAAAGTTAATCTAACGGTTAATATTAACACCCTAAATTTAATAGAAAAAATAGACTCCTAAGGGTGTGTTTGGAGTGCTTTTTAAAAGTGCTTTTAAAAATTTTCTCTCATAATACTTTAAAAAAAATAGTGTTTGAAACCGCTCTACCACTATCTCTATCGCCACCACCATCCTCGTCGCCGCCACCACTACCACCACTACCACCATCGTCGCTGCTGTCGCCCCCGTCGCCATCGCCGCAACCCCCACGGCCGTCGTCACCACCACCATCTCCACCGCCGTCACCACCACCATCGCCACCGCCTCTCACTCTCACCATCACCATCGCCACCCACCACAACCATCACCACTATCACCCACCACCTCTCACCCCCACTACAAATCGATGCTTAAATTTCTTTATCTCTTTTCTGTGTGTGTGATTTGATTTTGGATATGAATACAAATATGTTTATTATTTATCATTTTTTTATTATTTTGTGCCTTCAGGCACATGCAATAACTAGTACTACTATAAAATGTTAACAAAAGTAAAAAAATTTTGTTTGACTATAATAACCTTAATACAACTTATATATATATATATATATATTTGTGTGTGTGTATATATATATACACACTATATAAATCTTTAAATGTCTTGATTCTTCATATTCATACTTGAATAACAGCTGTGTATATTTATTGACAAAAAAAATGGGTGCACTGATAGCAATGGGAAATAAAAGGTTTTCTTTGGGTACATTTATTCAAGTTTAATGCACTAGGGATCAAATATTCAATGTGCATTGAATATATCATATGCTAAAACTTGAAAATGGATATTTCATCTTTCTATATCCACGCTATACACAAAATCATATACATTTAAACCCTATAGGTACCTATATGCATTTGGATTTGTGTTTTTTCCTATCCGTATAGGCCATATTAATTCTTTTACACAGACAAACTTCCAACTAAACAAGAACTTCCACCCAATTAGGGTGACCTAATCAACGATGCTTTTTTACTTTGATTTTTTAATCATAGTATATATGACTCAAAATTTTTTGAATTTGGAAACGTTAACATTTATACTAACTCAATTTTCTAATGAATTTGAGCTAGATATTAAGGGACAAGAAAATTCTATGTTGTTGTTATTGGTCTAAATAAATTTATGTTACACCTTTCTTAGCTCAAAAATTCTACCATGAGGCGAGAGAAAAACAATGACAAAACTTTTTAAACTCAAGTAGTTTAGTTGTTGGTTTAGCCGTTGTATAGTGTTTATTTATGAATACTGATTAACCCTATGTAGTGCATAATTGTAATAGGTTAATTAGTTAATTGTGTCACTTAAAAGAGTTAAAAGAGTCGAAATAGTTAGAATTAGGATTAGTGTGTAAATTAGGGTTAATGTGTGAAATGTTGTTAATTTCAGGGTTTTGTACATAATTTATGCAAAGCTAGGAAGAGGCAACTGTCAAAACTTCAAAGTAAGGAGGGTCAAAGTGTAATTCAAGTATCAAGCAACCAAGGCACCACACACCAAAACCAGTGACTTAGGGGCATCCGGACGGTGGTGGCGGCATCCGAACGGTCACCTTAAACTGCCTTAAGCTCCTTGCCTCCTATTGGCTAATTTTTGCAGCAAATTATCCCATTGGTCCTCCATGTTTCTGTCGCCTCAGGCAAAGCCTTCTAGCCTCTATAAATAGGCCAGCTCAGCTGCCATTTGGAGTATTCTGTTAGAGCTTTGCCAAAGAGCTAGAGAGTCAGAGAAAGTGAGAGAGAATCAGAAACTGTGCGGCGAAGCCCTACCAAACCACTTCCAGCCAGCTTTTCATCCAGTCTTCCAAACAGTTTTTCTTTCTTCTACATTTCTGTTATACCTTTCTACTTGGAGGGTTGAACCTCTGCCACTTTTGTGCCCTAATCGGTATTAATGGTGGTCGTGTTTCAACTATTCCTCGGGGAAGGAGTGTCGGTGTTTTATTTTGTTTTGTAATGAAACTGTCTTGCACTTCTTGCTTGTCTGTAGCAATGGGATGTGAGTAGTCCACTTTTACATATGTAAAATATTGTTTGATTTATGAAAATGCTGATGTTATAACTATGCTTTATTGTTATATATACCTCCCTTTGGTTATGAATACCAAGCGGTACCTAATGTTATATACCATACTATCTACTAGTTATGTACTTCATGCATGATACAATGATGTACGTGATTGAGCATTACATAATAGTTGATTGATTGGTTATAGATGAGTTACGTCTCGGCATAACCAATACTTTTGATTCAATGCGTAAATCGAAATCTCATCAATGGTTATCCGATTGTCACATAGAGATATTCCTGCTGGCTAACCTAATCAGTTGTTGTATAGGATTAATATACATTATACCTACCGGTTGGCTTTCCAGTAAAATGGGGGTTAATTGCTGTAAAGTGGCATTTTCAATACTTAGTCAATATAATGCATATAGAATCCCTAATCTAGAGGGTATCTTTTAATTATTACATTTCTAGTATCTTTTAATTATTGCACCTCGCATCTTTTAAATAAACTACAGTTTTAATTTAAGTTTATTTTAGTTGTTCTAAGCACACACCACAATCTCTTTTATTTCAATTTGTAACTGTAACAGCTTCACCGTTTTCCTTTTAATTTCCAATATTTAGTTCCTTATGGGTTTGACCTCGGACTTAAATCGAGTATTATATTGCAATTTGACCACTTATACTTGGGTGAATACCACTGTTCAATTGAAAGTGAGTCAAGATTTCTGGCACCGTTGTCGGAGAACTAACGTTGATTTCAAAATCAAAAAGGGCAGTTAATTAGTTTGTATTATATGTATATATATTGTCTGTTGCATTTTTATAGTTTATGTCTATTAAGTCATTAGTAAGGGTCTGTAAATCAATCTAATCCTTCATCTCCATCATATGCATCTTCGTCACATTCATCATTTGAATTAAGCATGTCACACAATGATCAAAGAGAACATGAGGTAGTCTAGAATGTCCGACTATTAAGAGAATATCTGCATCTTGCACATACTAGTATTCCATAATGTTTTGCTTTTCCAACAAATGCTCCAAATTTTAACATTAAGGCAGGAACAATACAATTGTTACTACAATTTTATGGTCTGGAGTTTGAAAACCCATATCTGCATGTTAAAGAATTTGAAGAAGTCTGTGGTACTTTGCAAGATAGTTCTAAAATGGTCCGGTAGAAACTTTTTCCTTTTTATTTGAAGGACAAAGCTAAACGATGGTTAAATTCATTAAAAGCCCAGTTTATTCCGAGTTGGCAAGCGTTGCAAACTGAGTTTTTTAAAAAGTTTTTTCCTGTGCATCGCACTAATGCATTGAGATGTCAAATCATGAATTTTTCTGTAAAAAAAAGAAGAACTTTTTATCAATGTTGGGAGAGATTCAAGGATCTTTTTCAAGCTTGTCCGCATCATGTATTCAAGGGTTGGACTTTTGTAGGTTTTTTCTATGACGCCCTCCCATCTGCATTGCGTCAGTTAGTTGAAATGATGGCCCATGGTGAGTTTATGAGTAAAAGTCCCAATGAGGCATTCGAGTTCTTTGATACCATTTTTGAAAGTTCCAATGTGGGACTCAGCCGCTCCGAACATTGTTGAGTCGAAGCCATCTACATCCCAATGCGGGAAGTTTGAATTGAAAGAAAATGATGACCTAAGAGCTAGAATGCCTACTTTGTCCAGGAAGTTAGAAGCATTAGAAATGAAGAAAATGAAGGAAGTGTTTTGGTGTCTACCATTGAGCAATCATGTGAAATCTGTGCATTGACAAGACATCCCATGGGGGAGTGTCCTACCATTCCAAAATTCAAAGAAATCCTGATGGAACAGTCCAATGTAATTTCCAACTTTAACAAACCTTATTTCAATCCTTATTCCAAAACCTATAACCTAGGGTGGCGGAATCATCCGAATTTTAGTTGAAAAAATATACAGTCTATGAGTCAACAACCAAGTTAACCCCAAACTCAGTAGTAATATCAGCCATATCAACCCCCACACAAGAGAAGTCTAGAGGATACCATGAATTAGTTTATCCAGATGCAAATGAATTTCAATACTCAACATACCCATGCATTTAATAATTTTAAAGCTCAAACTTCATAGAGTATTGAAGATATCAAGAGTCATCTAGCCAAGTTAACCCAATCTTTGAGTATATCAGAGAAGGAAAAATTCTCATCTCAAACAAAACCCCCATAGAATCAAAACCAAGCCAATGTTGTGTCTTCAGAACCATCTCCAAGTCAAGTCCAAGCAATTACCACTCTGAGAAGTGGTAAGGTAATTGACAAAATCATTAGAGAGATGTTAATTTTAAAGCCAATACCTGAGTCAGTCCCAGTCAATTAACCAGTTGAGCTTGAACTGCCAAAGGAAAAAGAACTCTCGTGTACTATTCCTTTACCTTTTCCTCAAGTAGTCAAGAAACCTAAAACACCAGCCAATCATTCTGAAAATTTTAAACTGTTCAAGCAAGTAAAGATTAACATTCCCTTGTTGGATGCAATCAAACAAGTTCCATCTTATGCCAATTTCTTGAAGGACCTTTGCACAGTCAAAAGAAAGATCAATGTACAAAAAAAAGCATTCTTAAATTGAGCAACTTAGTGCTATCATTCAGCACAAGACCCCTCTTAAGTATAAAGATCTTGGAAGTCCTACAATCTCGTGCGTAATTAGAAAATTTCAGATTAAACAGGCCCTGCTTGATCTGGGAACCAGTGTTAATTTGCTTCCATACTCGGTCTATAAAAAGTTAGGGTTAGGTGATTTGAAACCCACCAATATCACATTGCAATTGGCAAACTGATCTATGAAAGCTCCATGAGGAATTGTGGAGGATGTGTTAGTCCAAGTCGATAAGTTCTATTTTTCAGTTGATTTCATTGTCCTAGATACTCAGCCAGTTCTGAATGCTTCTACATACATTCCTGTCATTCTAGGTCAGCCATTCTTTGCTACATCAAATGCATTGATTAATTGAAGGAATGGAGTTATGAAACTTTCATTTGGGAATATGACTAGTAAATTGAATATTTTTCATGTGACAAAATACCCAGGTGAGGAGGAAGAAATTTGTGAGGTAGATGAAGTTGATGAAATTGTAAAGGAGAAAGTTAACACTTTTTCTTATTCTGACCCTCTACAAGTCTGTTTGATTAATTTTTTTAATGATAGTGAAAATCCCGATGTGCAGTTTTGTGCTAATTTGTTAAATTCTTCGCAGGAACTATCGGGAGATGTAAGAAAATTAAGTACGAAGAAGTTTGATGAAAGAAATAAGTCCAAACTGAAACTAAGCACTAACTTTAATTGGGAACTTAAGCCTGATTGATCTAGCCCTTATGCACTTCTTGTATATAGTAATTAAAATTTTTCTTTTGTGTTTTAATTTCTTCTGCATAGTTTCTTTGTTTGTTTTACAGATTAGGTTTTTTTACAATGGATGTTTCTCGTCTCTAGATCTGATTAACAATTGTCTATAATTTTATTTCATTATGCTATACATTGAAGACAATGTTTAATTTAGGTTGGGGGAAGGAATAATTCATATTCGTCTTTATGACTAATAGACGTTAAAGAACCAAATAGTGAGTCTTTTTAACTTAAAAAAAAAAAAAGAGAATATAATCAGTGTGTGAAACCAATTTCCGGTTGAGTATTAGATCGTCTTGATTGGATTAGGTATGGTCAGAGTAAGGATTACCCTGAGAAGCCATCTTATTCCAGTCCCATGTTTGCAAGATACGTGAGATAGGAAATTAATCGATTCACTGATATCCTTGATTTAGAAGTTTCCGATTATGATCAAATGATGAATATTTTGGAATTGTGTATGAATGTAATTAGCTATAGATTAATTAGGATAATAATTAAAAAAAAAGTAAGAGCAAGTAGTTTAATGTGAAATGTGTAGAGTGACTGCAGGACTAAAACTATAGATGAAAATCAGTAAAAGACCAAAGAACAACAGTCTGTAGAAGCAAAGTGGTTCCATTGCATGGCTGACAAATGAGAAAAATCAAAGAGAAATACTGAAGCTACTTAGAGGATATTTCTGTGGAGACCCGTCAGCAACTTCTTGATCCGAGATTCTGGAGATTCCACACTACTACTCTCTTTTACTTACCTTTTTGTCTACGCACTTTTATTTAGTTTATGTTTTGAATTTGGTTTTTTAGTTAATATAGTTAGTTTATGTTTTGATTAAATTGTGTTTAGTTAGGATGTGTATTTAATATGATTCACGTTAAAATTAGGTTATTATTCTTATGCTTTGCAGGGATACCCTTAACCCGATTGCGTGGGATTTTTCATTTGTTGGTTGTGCACTATCCTAATATTTTCATTAAACTCATATTCTGAGCACGTAAAATTCTTTGTTTTGAGAACTTTTTGAAATATTACACTCCTTTATTAAGCTTGCATATGTAGTGGATATGTAAAAACCCTATTGTAGATTTTGAGCCAATCTTCCTTATACAAATATTTCACACTTACTCAAGTAAGAATTTTTGATTCAGCAATAAATTTCTTTGAATAATCTCATTATTTTTTTTTTGATTAGCACTCATTGAAATACATGATTAGCATTTTCCTTAAATTTTTAATACGGAATTATGCAGGTGTATGATTTTTGAAAGATGATCTTAGGTCATCTTTGATTTAATTTTGAGCCTTAGTCATTTCTTTTACAAAATTATATCCCTAGTTAGCAGTGATTGAGCCTTAAAAAATATAATTTCTTTTTCATATAACCTATAAGTTAACCGAGCCACAAAAAAATAAATTTGACATACCTTTGCTTTCTAATTTTCTTGCACCCTCTTATAAATCAATATGATACAGAAAAACAAAAGCAGAAGGAAAGGAAGAAAAGAGCAAAAGAAAAGAAGATGATGGCTACTATTCAAAGAAAGAAAAGTCTGTGGAAGAAATCAAAAAAGAAAGAGAAAGAAAAACAAAAAAGAGCCAAGAAAGTGAAAAATGAAAGAATAAAATACTACGCATGTGAAGTTTTGAAAAAACTAAAAAGAGGTGTGCCACACCACTATAGAAAGGATAGCTTTTGAATATCATTGGCTTCGTTTCTTAAACCTAAACCCATGGCCACGTTATAACCTCACTAAAGTCCTTTTTGATTCCAGAGTCATGCAAGTGTATTATTTCCATCTATTTCTGAATAAGGAGGTGTTGATTGTGTGATTGATGTTGTGTTAATATTCCTTTCATGAGATTATGCCAAATTCCAACCTTATTCAAATTGCTGTTCTTTTGATATATTACATGTGAAATTATTTATTTTGTTAACAATATTCTTATCACATGTAATTTTTGAGTGATAGTCACTATAAAGAGAGTGTATTCTTTGCTGAGTGATTTCCAAGAAAGGATTGACATCGAGGCTAATTCTTGTACAACAAAGTGAAGGGTGGTGATATTTCTTTAGTGATTTTCAAAATAAAGGAATCATTGCGCGCACACACACACGAGTTTTTTTTTAAAATACATATATAGTGTCATAGCTAATGTATGTTACTTTTATAGTGATCAAGGAAGGGAAGTATCATAGCAAATCAAAGGAATGGTGATTTAATTTTATCTATGAAAAATATGAATTATTGTATTCTAACCATTGAATTTTGTAGATATCTTCACTGAAAATTTTCACGAGACAAAACTCGTCAATTAGAGATCACCTAGGGGTTTAAAGGCTTGTTGCATATGTTAAATGCAATCGTGTCATCTACGAAAGTGACCTTATTTTATTTTGTCGTTATTTACTAGGGACTAACAATGTTTAGAATGGGAGTGTAATTAACCCTAAGTAGTGTGTAATTGTAATAGGTTAATTAGTTAATTATGTCAATTAAAAGAGTCGAACTAGTTAGAATTAGGGTTAGTGCATAAATTAGGGTTAATGTGTGAAATGTTGTTAATTTTAAGGTTTTGTGCAGAATTTGTGCAAATCTAGGAGGAAGCAACTGTCAAAACTTCAAAGTAAGGATAGTCAAAGTGTAATTCAAGTATCAAAAAACCAAGGCACCACACACCAAAACCAGTGACTTAGGGACGTCTGGACGGTGGTGGTGGCGTCCGGACAGTCACCCTAAACAACTTTAAGCTCTTTGCATCATATTGGCTGGTTTTTGCAGCAAATTATTCCATTGATCCTCCATGTTTCTGCCACCTCAAGCCAAGCCTTCCAGCCTCTATAAATAGGCCAACTCAGCTACCATTTGGAGTATTTTGTCAAAGCTTCTCTAGAGAGCCAGAAAGTGAGAGAGAATCAGAAATAGTACAGCGAAGCCCTGCCAAATCACTTCCCGCCAACTTTCCAGCCAATCTTCCAGACAATTTTTCTTTCTTCTACATTTCTGTTATACCTTTCTACTTAGAGGGTTAAACCTCTACCACTTTTGTGCACTAATCGGTATTAAGAGTGGTCGTATTTCAACTATTCCTCGAGGAAGGAGTGTTGGTGTTTTATTTTGTTTTGTAATGAAACTCTCTTACATTTCTTGCTTGTTTGTAGCAATGAGGTGTGAGTAGTCCGCTTTTACCCTTTGGTGAAGGGTGAACATATGTAAAATATTATTTTAGTTATGGAAATTTTGATGTTATAATTGTGTTTTATTGTTATAGATACCTCCCTTATTGATGGATGGTTATCTTTATAATAAGCTCATGGTTATGAACATCGAGCGATACCTAATGCTATATGACATACTATCTACTAGTTATGTACTTCATGCATGATACAGTGATGTACGTAATTGAGTATTACATAACAGTCGATTGATTGGTTATAGACGGGTTAAGTCTTGGTATAGACAATGCTTTTGATTCAATGCGTAAACCAGAATCTTGTCATCAGTGAATCATCAACCTGCCGGTTGAATAACTGTAGTATTCCTTCTGAACGGTTTGCCTTCTGGTTTACTATAGCCGTTTAACTGTTGCATGGTACAGATATGCCAATTGAATACTTCAAGTATTCCTCCTGAACGGCTTGCTTTCTGGTTTACTTGGGTTATTGTATTGTCGCATAGAGATATACCTGCCGACTAACCTAATCAGTTGCCAGATAGGATTAATATACATCATAACTACTAGTTGACTTTCTAGTAAAATGAGGATTAATTGATGTAAGGTGGCATTTCCAATAGAGGGTATCTTTTAATTATTGCATTTCCAATATCTTTTAATTATCGCACCTCGCATCTTTTAAATATTGCAGTTTTAATTTAAGTTTATTTTAGTTGTTCTAAACTCACACCACAAGCTCTTTTATTTCAATTTATAACTGTAACAGTTTCACCATTGTTCTTTTGATTTCCAATATTCAGTTTCGTGTGGGTTCGACTTCAAACTTAAACCGAGTATTATATTGTAATTTGACCACTTGTACTTGGGTGAATACCATTGTTCAATTGCAAGTGAGTCAAATACAAACCTTGTGTTTGTTATATTAGCTTGTAAATCACAATTGGAAATAGTAGTTGTGCACCGATTATACTTACCATTGCATTTGCAAAACCTTAATTTTCTTATAACATCTTTGTTGAGAATTTTTCAGCTTGTTATTTTTCTACAATTTGTTCTCAATGTGGAGAGATGCATTCAAACCATTGATTAGGAATATTGTTTTACCCTTCCTGTATTGAATTGTAGATATTAAACAAAAAGAAGCCAAGAGACAAAGACAGATATTAGATACTAAACTCCTACATTCTCATCTTGCTTCGATACAGTCAAATATTAATATATCCATAACACAATTGTTCTATCAACTTATATGCGAAATTNTGAACAAAAAGAAGCCAAGAGACAAAGACATAGATATTAGATACTAAACTCCTACATTCTCATCTTGCTTCGATACAGTCAAATATTAATATATCCATAACACAATTATTCTATCAACTTATACGCGAAATTTATAGGATAACCATTGTTTGGTGTTTAGTTTAAATGAAAAAAAATCTACTTATGGTTGTTGTATGTTTAGATAGAATTAACATTTAGATGTGATGATGGTTTTTGTTTGAAAATTTGAATTATAAGACAATATTAATCTATTAATCTAAATTAACCATCCAGCATCTATAAACATATGAGATAAAATAAGTTACAGTAAAACTAGATGATTTAGGCAATCTCCCTAATCTTAAAATATATAGTGAATAATGCACATTTTATTTGTCTTGTGGATAATAACTTACTATGAAGTCAAACACGTCATTGGGTACTATTCTCCATGTGAACAGTTTAAGGTCCTAACAATAAAGATTAGTTTTGTTGACAACAAATTATGATTAAAAAAATGTGTCTATATGTTTTGGTCATGTTCTCTCTGTTGGTTTATGGAGAAACAGTGAATTGTCTAAAATTATTTTTTTTGGGATTAATATTTAGCAATGTAAAATGTCAGATTGATAACGGAACAAAATTTGAAAATACTATCTTAATCATGACAAAAGAGACAAGAAATTTCCCTAAAAAATTTTGATGAATACCTACAATAACACACAGAAAAAATTGAGGGTTTATATGATTAAATAACACTTATATTGACAATTTTCATATNTCTGTTGGTTTATGGAGAAACAGTGAATTGTCTAAAATTATTTTTTTTGGGATTAATATTTAGCAATGTAAAATGCCAGATTGATAACGGAACAAAATTTGAAAATACTATCTTAATCATGACAAAAGAGACAAGAAATTTCCCTGAAAAACTTTTGATGAATACCTACAATAACACAAAGAAAAAATTGAGGGTTTATATGATTAAATAACACTTATATTGACAATTTTCATATTCAAAACGATTCACGTGCAACGCACGTGTACACCAACTAGTTATTAAAATATATTCATTTAAAAGTTATTTTTCCAACCCAAAAAGTTATGATCCTTGAATCTTGATCACTATCAATTAATTAATGGTTTGTTGAACTACAAGAGATTATAAAATAGAGAGCTTTGGTGTTTTTTCTTTGTTCAGATTCAAACTTCACAGAGAGAGACATAGACAGAGAGACATGAGGGAGTGGCGTTAAACAGAACTGTGGTCTGTGAGTGAGTAAATCTCGTAATTTGTGCGAGAGTGCGGAGTGATGTAAAAAGATTTGCTTAATTCCTTCATAGACGAGAGAGAGAGAGAGAGAGAGAGAATCCTTCCTTGTTATAGAAGTTTAACAGTCAACTACAGCTGGTAAGTGGAGAAATTTTCTAGGTAAATTGTTAGTGTTAATGGACTTGTTAATAAAATTTAGGCCCTCTCAAACCAGCCTATCTAAAATATATATACACATAACTAAAAATCTTAACAGGGCCCCCAAAATTTTACAAAAATTAGAGGCCTTAGGCGGCCTAGGCCTAGGGCTGGCCTTGGGCCAACCATCCAATTCCATAGTGTTAAAAGAGCCTGAAACGACTGGTTCAACAAACCCAGCCTGCTCCAATTGTGCTCTATTAGCTGCAAGCACTGATAACACATGCCATTAAAAATGACTTCACTTGGGAAAGAATTCAAAGGCCACCTGATGCCCCTGAATTAATCTGTATCGTATTATGACATTCCAAGCATAAATTGTTACTTCTGGTATTTCGCCTTATAACCGCGTTGGTCTTTTGGGTCCTGAGGGATGCGAGGAGAAGCTACTATAAATGCAGTTGATGAAAATAAATCTCAAGTCAATACCCACACCTATCCTTTCCAAGATCAATGAGAAATCAGTAAAACGATTGCGTTAATAAAATGAGCATTTTGAACAAATGAAATCGATAGAAATTTACCTTACAATGATCATCATTTACGGAGCATACATAGCAAAGAACCCTTTCAGAGAGAACATGCGCCCACATACATAGTCATACAGAGACGAAACACAGAGAGAGAGAGAGAGAGTTTGCGTGTACACTAATTTTTTTTTCCTTCTAATTTACATATACAAAGGAAAACTTTTTTTCTGTTTAGTCCAGAAATGAAACATTGGATTCCATAAAGAGCTGATGCTGCTCTATGAATTTACGTTTGATACCAACGTCTGCTGAGCGTAAGGGAGAAATCTCACCATAAGCTGTATGCTAGGAGGGATCTTCAGCCACCTTCGAACTGGTGAGTGTATGGTCCAAGTCATGAATGAGAGTTGGAGATGGGATGCTTGTGTGTAGAATCTCCCTTTCTCTCTCCCTCTCCTGCCATCTTCATTCACCTTGTTCACCCGTTACTGCACGAAACAGGTTGTCAAGGATTGTTGGATTATCTTCACAGGGTTGGGGAGCTGCATGTCAATGTCCCAGCAAATATCTTCTGTTTGCATAGCATGATGATAGAGGTGCCCTACCGGATCTAATAGTTTTGCAGGTTACAGAAGTTCATCTAATTTTCTTCGCAACAAATTCTCTTCAGTCACAGACTCCAAGACGTCATTATTAATTTTTTGGCTCACAAGTTTTAACGCCTCCACACACCTTTCTGCCTGTCTAAACTGTTCCTGTGCTTCAACCAGATCCACTCGCTTCTGTTCCAAGTCCTTTGTGGCCATTTTAATGGCAAGGCTGCTTCTTGTCTTTGCCTCCTTTAGCAAGGAGGAGCGATGACCAACCGCTTCTATTTCATGGACCTTAGTCAAGTGCTTACGCAACCAGGATACCTTAAGCTTAGCTTTCTCGGCATCGGAAACTTCACTTTCAATGGCTTCAATGTAAGACATAAGGACTGTGTTGTCATTGGTTAGGAGCCGCTGAACAACACTGCAGACAACATCAAGCAAGGAAGCCCTCACAGATGATGACTTGTATAGACAGTTGGTAGCAATATCACCATACTTTGCAAAGATGGCCCTAAGGACTGGTGCATTGCTAGGCTTCACGCTGTAGCCTTGAACATCAATCATGCCATTCAATGCCACTGCATCTTGACCAGTAGACATAGGTGTGCCCAGAGTAGATGATATCTCCATCAGACATTTTTCCCCTTCCTCATTCTGTGAACTCTGGGGGTTGGACATATTGTGTGTGTCCATCTGGGTGACAGTAGGAGGATGCTGCTCATGCCTACATAAACAGTTGATTTCATTTAGCAACAACTACATTTATTCTGAAGAAAGAGTCCATTAATTGCATGAATGCAACTCTTACGTTTTAGAAGACGCGTCAAGATTTCCAGTATCAGTTGATTTCCCCTGTAAACAATTGTTTCAAGCATCAAGACACATTGCATCAGAAACATTAGGATGTCAGCTTAGAGAACCTATAGGTAGCAGACTCACCCTATTTCGCCGGGGTTTGCTTCTGACAAGCTTCTGGCTTTCCTTGCTTGTAGACAGTATTGTTTCAGTACCACCATTGTCCAATACCTGCATGTTTCATACATAATCTTAGTACAGACAACCTTGTCTATTATTACCCAGATCATGATTTATGAAGGTTAATATAAGCATTTCAAGTGACTCATCTTTTGTATTTTGGGTTCAGCAACATGCATGTACCCTGGTTTTTCTGCAAAACTAGTGGACTTTTTTCTAAGACTCTATCTTGCACAAAATGCAACAAATTCTTATTAAATGGCGAGGTCTATAATCAGTACAGGGAAAGATGAAGCATCCAGTAGTAGTAGTTTCACTCTGCACAGGATAGGATGAAAGAATACAGAGCCACAAAAAGACACCTACAGAGATTGCTTCATCCTTTCATGGTAGATCCTTCTTTAAGGAGGCAGCAATGTTTGAATGCAAGAAGATGAAATTTCATACAGATGAACTATCATGTCATTCATATCACTAAGTTCAGTTTTGTTCAATTTATAGTCCAAGAGAAAGAACGGTAACTATTAATCTTATTTTACACTACAAAATGGAATTTCCTAGCACCACATTTGTTCTATACACACAATATTAAAGGAAATCATCGTAACGCGCTTCGAAATGCTTTTCAACTGACATATAAGTCTCAAGAAAGCTATCTCACCACATGCTTCTTTCTTGCAGGACCAGAAGAATCAACCACACCATCGGAAAACCTGCATATCAATAATTTAGATACAAGTAATCATTGGCAGGTTTATTCATTTCACTTCAGACTTAGTGTTATTGTATACTATGGGCTCGTTTGATTGCTGTATTATAAATGGATGGATTGGATAAAAGAAACCAATATAATACAATACAGATGGACAAAAAACAAAATTAAATGGGATATTAGAATAATACATAATTTTATTTAGTGTTTTACAATACACAACATGAGCATAGAATAATAGTTATTGAGTCCACACTGTTGTTTTGGTTTGGGAATTATTTCATTATATTAATGTTGAATTAACAAAAATACCATTAACCAGTATTTGTTACGTTAATGGCAGCTTGGTTCTATCAGTTGTAGAGTTATAATAGTAAATGTGTACAATAATATATTTGAATTACTTGAAATAGTTGTGAGTGAAAAAGGATGCTCAAACTAAGAGTAGAGCCCTGTATATATAGTCAAATAATAATACAAAATGACAAAAACATCCTTGTGGTCTAGGCAAAATATAAAATCATAGTAAGGGTAAAAAAGGAAAAAGAAACCCTAATAAATTAGACTATACTCCAACACTCCCCCTCAAGCTAGGCGCAAAAATATCAACTAACCCAAGCTTGACACCAGAGTCCTGAAGAATGGATAGAGTGACAGGTTTGGTGAAAACATCCGCAATCTAATCACTAGTCCCCACAAACAATGGAGTGACAATACCAAATCGAACCTTCTCCCGAAGAAAGTAAACATCGATCTCTATATGCTTTGTCCTCTCGTGTAATACAGAGTTAGAAGCGAGCTGAATAACAGATCGATTATCACAATATAATGTAAATGAAGAAGTCACTGAAAATTCCAACTCGCCAAGAATCGATCGTAACCAGATAATCCCATATGTGCCAAGTGTCAATGCCCGATACTCTGCCTCTGTTGACGAACGAGAGACAACTGCCTGCTTCTTGCTCTTCCAAGAGATATGATGAGTCCCTCAAAAAGCACAGAAGCCCGTAATAGATCGACCGTCACATGCTCTCCCATAATCTGAATCTGAATAACAGACTAGAGGACCAGTCTGTGATTCTGATGCATAGAACAACCCAAGTCCAGGACAAGACTTGAGGTACTAAAGAATATGATAAACTGCATCAAGATGAGGCTAACATGGCCTGTGCATGAACTAACTAACTCGACTGACAGCGAATGAAATGTCTGGCCTAGTGTTGGCTAGGTAGATAAGTCTACCTACTAACCTCTGATAGACAGTCGGATCTCTCAACTCCTCACCTTCAGCAGTAAGCTTCAGGTTTAGAATCATGGGTGATGATGCCGGTTTGCATCCCAGTATCCCAGTGTCTGAGAGAAGAACCAAAATATACTTTCTCTGAGATAGAACAATACCTCTACTACTATGGGCAACCTCAATCCCAAGAAAATATCGTAGAAATCCAAGATCCTTCACATCAAAAGCCTTCCCAAGGTCTACCTTGACCTGCATAGTCCTAGAAATATCATCTCCAGTAATAATAATATCATCAACATATACCAGAAGGATGACACTGTCCAGAAGTATTCCGTCGAATGAAGCAGATATGATCAGAATGATATCTAGTGAACCCTAAACATACAACTACATCACTAAAGTGAGAGAACCAGGCTCGTGGTGACTGTTTCAATCCATAGAGAGACTTACGTAGTCGACATACCTTTCCAACATACTCCCCCTCACCACGAAAGTCCGGTGGTGCANTCGTGGTGACTGTTTCAATCCATAGAGAGACTTACGCAGTCGACATACCTTTCCAACATACTCCCCCTCACCACGAAAGTCCGGTGGTGCATCCATATAAATAATTTCATCCAGATTACCATGAAAAAATGCATTCTTCACATCCAACTGATGAAGAGGCCAAGAATACTCCGCAGCCAGGGAAATAATCAATCGAACAGTAGTCAATTTTGCCACGGGGGCAAAGGTAGCACCAAAATCACGACCTAGTACCTGAGTAAAGCCCTTTGCCACAAGCCTAGCCTTGTGACGATCAATAGTACCATCCGCAAGAAACTTCAGGGTGTAAACCCAGCGATAGCCAACAGGTTTCACCCTTGAAGGTAAAGAGACAAGATCTCACGTATGATTACGCTGAAGAGCGTCCATCTCCGTCTGCATGGCAAGAACCCACTAGGGCTCCCGCATAGCCTCTGAAACAGAGCGAGGAACTGACATATCTGATAAGGCCATACTATAAGCTCGAAATATAAGAGATAGATCATCATAAGAAACATAAGTAGAAATCGGATATATAGTCCTAGAAGTCCAACCATAACGAACAACTAGACGGCGATCACGCCGCGGATAACAACGCCCTAAATCATCATCCTCCACTGACAATGTCTTATGAGGTAAAGTAACTGGCTCAGTACCTACAATCTCATTAGTACTAACAATAGATGTATTAATATACTCAACGAACTGAGAAGTATTACCTGCATCGCCTGAGGTAGAAGGGACATCAGCAGGAGGATGAGAACGAGGGCGACGAACATAAACTTGCAAAGGAAGAGAGACTGGTGATTCTGTACTGACAGGGATGAGTGGCTCTGGAGGAGAGACTGATGACTCTATAGTGATAGTAACCAATGGTTCTGGCTCCTATGGTAACGGAAAATCAAAGGGAGTATCATCAACTGGAGGGGCAGACACAGGACTGGAAGAAAAATAAGGAATATACTCAAGGAAGATAACATCTAGACTGTGATACATACGATGCCTAACAAGATCATAACACCGATACCCCTTAGACTGATGACAATAGCCCACAAAAACACAACAAATTGCTTTATCATCAAGCTTATAGCGAGTAGGAGACCGATCCTGAACAAACATGTGCAGCCAAAAACACGAGGAAGGACCGAAAAAAGTGTCCGCTCAAGGAATAAGACCTATAAGGGAGCCCTATGCTGAAGAACACGACTTGGTGTACGATTACACAAAAAGNAGGGAATAATTCCTATAAGGGAGCCCTATGCTGAAGAACACGACTTGGTGTACGATTACACAAAAAGGTAGAAGTCAAAACAGTAAAATGTCAATAAGATTTTAGTACCTCCATACCTCTAAGTATACAACGTACCATCCCTATCAAACTCTTATTTTTCCTTTTAACAACTCTATTTTGCTCAGGAAAATATGGACAAGTGAGCTGTTGAAGGATACCTTGAGAAGAAAAGTGAGACACTAAAGCATCAGACACATTCTTTGGCATTATCCGAACGAAGAGCACGAACAATAACATCAAATTGTGTTTTAATCATCTGGAAAAATTGAGTGATGACAGGGAGTACATCCGACTTCCTATGCAAAAGGTAGACATAAGTACAACGAATATGGTCATCAATAAATGTCACATAATATCGAGCACCTGATAGAGCAGTAACAGGAGAGGGTCCCCAAATATCAGAGTGTATTAAGTCAAATGGTTTGGATGACTGGTACATGCGAGGAATATAACTGGTCCGAACATGTTTTGATAGGGAACATATAACACAGTCAAGTTTACCACTAACACAAGTTTTGCTCAAATTAGGAAATAACATACATAAATATTTAAAATTTGTATGCCCAAAACGGTCATGCCACAACTGAACAGTTTGTGATGAAAAATCATAACGATAAGTAGTAGGTAAAATACTAGCATGCAAGCTAGGAACAGATAAAAACAAAGCAGGTGATGAAAGTGGAGGTGGAGAAACTAGTGAAACCGGAGGTGGATCACCTAGATAATATAGTCTATCTTTCTCATGTCCCCTGATAATAATCCTCCTAGTACTCAAGTCCTGCAAATAACACAAATCAGATAAGAACACAACCGCACAGTGAAAATCTCTGACTAACTGATGTACAGATAATAGATTTATGGTCAACTTTGGTGCATGAAACACCGAACGTAATGTAAAGCCATTTGGGAGGCGGACTGTACCCTTACTAACAATAGGAGCATGTGTACCATCTGCTAATTGAACTTGAGTCTATAACTGCTCGTCAAAAGAGGTGAAATGATGGGTCTCACCTGTCATATGATTATTCGCACCCGAATCCAGTATGCAAAGAGGAGACGAACTGACGCAAGTATGAAAGACACGAGGTATACCTGTAGTAGTCGCAGCAGTAGTAGTCGAACCTTGAGAAGTCAGGGCTGACGTAAGTATATCCAAGCGAGAAGTGATAACATCCATATCACTCTGCCAAGGAAGAGCAATGATTGTAGGTGGTAGTGCCTCAGCAATGACAGCAATACGGCTACGAGGAGGCAGCTTAAGCTCTAGATGGACCTTCCAACAAGCAACCTTGAGATGTCCTAGTCGACCACAATAATCACACTGACAAGAATTCTCATGTCTACGCTGATGTGGGGTACCCTGACAGTGCTGGGTCGAGCGCTATCGACCCCTATACGCTGTAGAAGTGCTAACAGATGTCTCAACGGTAGGGGTCTCAACTCCCTCAGTAGTAGGCATATCAACAACAATACTAAGGCACCCGTGACAGAAAAACAACTCTAAGATAAATAGAGGAATAAAATAAAGGAGAACAATAGCGATAGATAAAGAAGGTCCAAAAAACTCCCAAATAATCAGGTCACGGTGCCCAAAAATCCAATAAATATAAATAACTGATCTACTGCATCAAGAGCAGAGCAACGTAAAAGAGGATTCAACCCCTCTTAAAACGGTCCTAGATATTGCAATCTGACAGCATTGTGACGAAGAGTGCGAACGACAAAGTTACAACGAAAAAAAATGCGACCCGACAATAGGCTGATGAGTGACCCAGCAGTAGGCTAGGTCGCTGGTTGCAATTTTTGGGTTCGCTGGGCTGTGGGCTGGGGTACGGTTGGACAGTAGGCTGGTTTGATATATATTTAATGGGCTGGGTCTATCGCTGGTAAAGTGAGCTGGTTTGATATATGTTTAATGGGCTGGGTCTGTTGCTGGTATATTTTTAATGAGCTGGTTTAGTTGATGGGTAGTGGCTGGTTTTGGTTGCTGATGATATTGGATTGACTATGCTGCTGACGATGGACTGTGGCTATTCGCTGGACTGTGGCTATGCTGTTTTGGTGTTGGCAGTTTGTCGGTGATGGGCAGTGGTCTGTGTGGTGTTGGCAGTTTGTCGGTGTAGGCTGTTGGTTTGATTGTTTGGTTTGATGGTGTAAAGTATTGGGTTGGTTTGAGTATGTCAATCGGTGAAGGATGGCTGTCAGTGGAGGATGGGTGTATTGTTCGCTGGTTTGGTGGAGTGCTTGGTGATTTCGACTTGGTNTATGCTGTTTTGGTGTTGGCAGTTTGTCGGTGTAGGCTGTTGGTTTGATTGTTTGGTTTGATGGTGTAAAGTATTGGGTTGGTTTGAGTATGTCAATCGGTGAAGGATGGCTGTCAGTGGAGGATGGGTGTATTGTTCGCTGGTTTGGTGGAGTGCTTGGTGATTTCGACTTGGTTGTATGCAGGTGGGTATTGTTCGATTGGGTGGTATAGATACTGTTCAGTTGGTCTGGGCAGTTGGTCAAGGTAGTCGGTGAGTTTGTTGGTTTGGTTAGGTGCTGGCCTGGGTGATTTTTGTCGGTGGGTTGCTGGCCTGAGCAGTCGGTATGGTGAGTATGGTAGCCGCTAAGTATGGTGGAGGTTAGGGTTAGGGTTAGGGTTTGAGTTTGGCTCTGATACCAACTNCCTGAGCAGTCGGTATGGTGAGTATGGTAGCCGCTAAGTATGGTGGAGGTTAGGGTTAGGGTTAGGGTTTGAGTTTGACTCTGATACCAACTTGAAATAGTTGTGAGTGAAAAGGGATGCTCAAATTAAGAGTAGAGCCCCGTATATATAGTCAAATAATAATACAAAGTGACCAAAACATCCTTGTGGTTTAGGCAAAATATAAAATCATAGTAAGGGTGAAAAAGGGAAAAGAAACTCTAATAAATTAGACTATACTCTAATAGAATTGGATTATAATAACACATCTCTTTGTGGTATTAGAATACCCCCATAATACAGGTCCATTGTACAAAAAACATACGACAAGTATATGATTAGTATACGTTTTTGAAATAAATACGGAATCAAATTTGTATACCAAACAAAACATTAGGCTCAATTAAATAAATAACAATACAATCCAATATTTAATCTACTCATAATATGTCTATCAAACGAACCATCTAAAGCCTAAAATACTGTGAAATAAGATAAGAACAGTGTACATGACAACAAAATAACTTGCAAATCTGCATCAATTCCATTGGCCTTGCGTTTTTACAACATACAATTTAATGACCTTGGCTTCTTTGTCTCATTTAATGAGTTGCCATGCTAACCCTACCATAGATGGAAAATATGATAGATTTGGCCCCGCTGCTACTGTTCCACAATGATCAACCTTACTCACTCAGCAGATATGACTATGCACAAAATCTAATGCAGACAGTAAACCACTTGTTAACTGTTTGTGATTGTATGCAGTTTTGAAACATTGGAAGTACAATGCAAATAACAATGTTTCACCAATATTCCATGTTGGAGATTTACTTTTTTATTATGTTGCTTTCGTATTGTTGGAGATTTCTTTTTCTATTTTACTTTCCAATTTTGTTACTTTCTTATTATGATCTACTTTCCTAATATACTAATTGTTCTCAATATCAATATAATATAAATAGGTGCTAGGGTGTTGGTAATAAACATCCTACACTCGTTATTTTCTCAATCTCTTTTTCCCTTTTCTTTCTTCTTTCTCCTAAACCTAAACCCTAATACTTGATTATTTGAGCCTCAACTGTCCCCAATATTTCATTCCAAAGTGATATAGAACTTTTACAAAAGTTCACAAGGGCTATTTGAGGGAGGGAACTAATTTAGGATGGCCATTTGCTATCAACCTAAGAAATTTGGTTTCAAGTGATCGTAAATTTCAAGATAAATTCAGAGGTGGAGCCCAATATGAGGTTAGAGAGTGCTTACACATCAGCTGACACATTAGGACCTGGAACAGTGTCCTGCCCCTGTCAGTAAATATAACCAATCGTCCAAATTAAGAAAAAACTGGACAAAAAATTAGAAGATAAAAAGGACAAACAAACAAGTAAACAAGAAAAAAGACATCATCAGGCAAAGAACTGACCTGGCCTGGCAATATGACATCTCCCATCAGTTCCCATCGTTCGTTCTTGAGATCTAATAGCTCTTCATCACCGTCAACATAGACTACCTAAAAAAAAATTAATAGAGCAACAATGGCAAGAAAGATGCTAGTCAAGGCTTTAAAGAAACACATCATATTCTACCATTCAAATGAAGCATGACTTAAGAGAAGCCAAGTTGTAAGAAGATTACTTAAGCAGAAACTGTCAGTTGGGACAGCTATATACCTTTCTTGAGTAATGAGAAATAACATCCAAGAAGAAGAGTATAGGACTAGTTTAGGATAATCTCACCTGGTGCTTCATTTTTGAGTGGTTAAAAGAAGTAATAACTCCTTCATAAAACCTGCAGAATATATGCTTGACTATGAGAACCTTCATGTCCCCCTCCCCCTCCCTCAAAAAAGCCAAAGAATCAAAACCCCCGTAAAAAATATAAAGTCATGCTAATATATAAAAAGCATTCACAATATATATAAAGATTAGTCATCTTGATTTCCCAGATTTGGCCATACAATCAGGTAATTCAAATTCAGGATACCGTTTTCAGGAATAAAATTTTCAAGCCAGAGGTCTCTATTGTAGAACAAAATCTACAATACGTTAGTTACCATGCAGGGCACTTGCTAAGTCACAATATTCAACAAAATACCCTTCATTTATTGGGTTTTAGTCTCACATAGATAATGTTATGGTATTCAATAATCCAATCTGCTATTTCACAATCTGTAAATGTTGTTAAGCATATCTCCAGTGCACATGGTTCAAGGTCGCAGTATCGGGCGATACGACCAAAAAGAAAATGTTGAATATGACGAGAAATTTAGGTCATATCGCGGCATTGCGGAACCATATTGGCTGATTCAGTGATGATAACTCGATAACTAGGAATTAACTCTGATACAACTCCGCCGAATCTTGCAAGACTCGGGGATTATACATGTCCATAACGGAATCATCTCGAAAGGTGTCGAGTTGGATATGACTCGACCGACTCGTATCAGTAACGGTCAATACTTTGAACCATGCCTATGCAACATGCCCACAGTAATGATATGCACACAATAACTTCTAATAATATATTTCCAGCAAATCAAGTAAACAAAGGTGGATAGCCAAGTAGATAGTGACATAGATTTTTCAATCCATATCAGGAAAAGAAAACACAAAGAGCCATGAAAGGAAATATTAAAAGAAATTGGTAGCATAATTCAATATCCCTATAGTACTCACGTCAAGTCCTTTGGCCACCAAACCTTTATGCTGAAGCCTACCAAGTTCTCACAATAATCTTTGAAAGCACGAGTCACTTTGGAAGCCTGAGTGGGGAAAATATGAACACAATTAAACATGAGATTGGCCAAAATTATTCCAATCCATTAGATTTCAACTCGGGTGGGAGATGAGAAATTATACACCATTATCTATTAAAAACTCTCATGAAATTCTCTGAGAAAATATAGTTAAGATATTGAGAAATGGGTCATCAATCCAAAATTTCCAAAGTTGTAAGGCCATGTTATGTGCAGCTTCATTTCATGCTATTAGAACTTAGGAGCATCAGTCTAAGAATGTTCAACTAAGAATCTCTGGCCAGCTCATTATCATATACAAAGAGCAGCAGAGAAGATGAGAAA
The DNA here is from genome assembly GCA_963454935.2 of Ilex paraguariensis. Lineage (NCBI taxonomy): Eukaryota > Viridiplantae > Streptophyta > Magnoliopsida > Aquifoliales > Aquifoliaceae > Ilex > Ilex paraguariensis. The sequence continues at coordinate 380,573 of CAUOFW020003003.1, read as the reverse complement.
TAAAATACTATATAGTAAGATCTCAAATAAATTTGACATTACATGTCATGATTTATCGTGGACATAATCTTTAATGGATCAGTATTCAAACAGTTGATTTCAAGATATTGGCAAGTTATATAGCAACTAAGTGCCCAATATGTAGGCCATCAATAGCTATTTGTTATTTTAGATGCCAAAAGAATCCACTTGAAAAAAAAAAACAGATATCAAAAGACCTATAATGCATTATAAATCATCACTGTCCACTATATTGTTGGAGAATAAAGATTATATCAATATGTCTACTGTTAAGAATAATAGGGTAGTATATGTAAATAGTTAATAGTAAGAGTGGTGCATGTGTAATTTTTATTATTGTAGATTAAGTATAAATACAAGTGATGTCTGAGAGCTATGTTAAGTTTTTTAACCTCTCTCTATTTCTCTCTAAAATTGTGTTAATCTTCTGAACTTAACATGGTATCAGAGTCATTAAGATTATAAACATATATGTATGTTCTGAATNGTGCATGTGTAATTTTTATTATTGTAGATTAAGTATAAATACAAGTGATGTATGAGAGCTATGTTAAGTTTTTTAACCTCTCTCTATTTCTCTCTAAAATTGTGTTAATCTTCTAAACTTAACATGGTATCAGAGTCATTAAGATTATAAACATATATGTATGTTCTGAATAAATTTTGGGGTAGTACTTTTTGTTGAACCCATCGCCGTTTGCTGAACCTACAATGGTGGTCGACGTTGGTACAGTCGACGGTGGTGGTGCCTTGCTTCGCGGTGGTGTTGTGCCTTGCTTCGTGGTGGTGCTGTGTCTTGTGGTTCGTGGTGGTGCTGTAAGTGGTGTGTGAGTTGTGGTTGCGTAGTCGGTGACGACCTTGGTGCAGAATTAGGGTTTTCCGTTGAAACCCTAACTCAGTGAAGAAGAAGAAGACCCAGACGGGTTTCGGGTTTTTTTTGTGGGTCACGGGTTTTGGGTGCAGTACCTCTCCTTAAGCCCAGATCAGAAGGAGATCCAGATCCAAACCCGAATCTAGACCCAGACCCAGACCCGAATCCAAATCCTGACCCGGATCCTAGACCCAGGAGACTTTGTTCGGATCAAGTCTGGTTCAGACCAGACCGGTTTGATCCAGACTCAGCCGGTTCAGGTGATTTCACTCCGGTTCAGACCGGTTCTTTAGTTTTTAGCTCCGGTCTAGTGGTCCAGCTCAGTTGTTGCTCCGATTCATTGGTTCAGTGTGGTTCTACAGTCCGGTTCAGTGGTCCAGAAGCCTTCTGCAGTCCAGTTCACCTCCTTTTTACACCGGTTCAGTCCGGTTCACCTATTTTCTACACCAGTTTAGCCCGGTTCAATACGTTTCTGCTTCAGTTCAGCCCGGTTCTTCAGTCCAGCAGTCCCGTTTTGCCTAGTTCTTCAGTCCAACAGTCCCTGTTGCCTCTGGTTTAGCACTCAAGCAGTCCGATTCATTTCTTGTTTGCTATTTGTTGCAATATTATGAAACCCAAGCAAGATACCAGGTCCCTTACTCCATCTTTGTCTTCTCCGACTCTTATTAATGGTCCCATGTCCTCTGTCAAACTCAATAGGACCAATTACAATTTATGGTCTCGATCTGTTCAAGTCTTTCTTCGAAGCAAAGGACTTAAGAAATATTTGGTGAATCCTAAACCTAAGGAAGACACCNGATCTCATGACCTCTGTCAAACTCAATAGGACCAATTACACTTTATGGTCTCGATCTGTTCAAGTCTTTCTTCGAAGCAAAGGACTTAAGAAATATTNCCCATGTCCTCTGTCAAACTCAATAGGACCAATTACAATTTATGGTCTCGATCTGTTCAAGTCTTTCTTCGAAGCAAAGGACTTAAGAAATATTTGGTGAATCCTAAACCTAAGGAAGACACCCCTGGGCATGATCAGTGGGAACAAGAGGATACTCAAATTATTTCTTTACTATTGAATAACATTGAGCCTAGTATTAGTTCTACTTTGCTATACCTTGAAACTGCCAAGGAGATATGGGATCACTTGGCTACTAAGTATTCTGGTACGGGTAATTTTACCTGAACTTATGAGGTGTGCAAGGAGTATTTCCGGCTGGAACAGAGTAATCTGAGCATTAAGGATTATTACTCTCACATTCGAGGAGTCTGTGAGGAGATGAAGACCTACCATCCATTTACTACTGATGCAGCAGTTTGACAGAAGCAACATGAGGACATGAATGTTATTAGATTTTTGGTAGGTTTGAAACCTGAATATGAGGGTATTCGTTCTCAGATTTTGGGTGATTCTACTCTTCCCTCACTACTTGAGGTTTTCTCTCGTATACAGCGTGCTACTTTGTCTCCTTCAGGTATCAATCATGGTGTTTCCACTGATCGCTCAGCTCTTGTGGTTCCTAGTAGCCATAGTAATGGTCATCGAGGTGGTCGTGGTGATCGAGGAGGTCATACGGGTAGTCGTGGAGGTCGTAGTGGACCACGTTCCTATACTCACTGTGGTTGTGGAGGGCACACTGTGGATTTCTGTTGGGATTTACATAGAAAACCTTTTAGTACTGCCAATCAGGTTTCTTTTCAAGATGACACCTCTGTTGCGACTTTCATACCTCGGTCAGCTCCACCAGATACTGGGTCGGTTACGATTACACGAGAAGAGTATGCTCAGTTCTTATCCCAGCAACAGGTTGTTCTATCTTCCTCTACTGCTACTTTTGCCCAATTCGGTACTACTTTCACTTGTTTATTGTCCTCCACTCGCAGTCTGTGGATCATAGACTCTGGCGCCTCTGATCACATAACTGGTGCGTCTGATGCTTTTTCTACTTATCAATCTACTACTTTCACACGTAGTGTTACTCTTGCTAATGGTACTTGTTCTGAAGTTTCAGGTCTGGGGACTACTCACTTGAGTCCTGATATATCCCTATCTTCCATATTATTTGTTCCTTAGTTTCTTTTTAATTTACTTTCCATTAGCAAGATTACCCGTTCTCTCAATTGTTTTGTAACATTTTATCCTTCTTATTGTGTCTTTCAGGATCTCAAGAAGAAGAGAAAAATTAGTACGGGGCATGAAGCTGGTGGCCTATATTACCTTGACTTTGATTCACCNTCAAGAAGAAGAGGAAAATTAGTACGGGGCATGAAGCTGGTGGCCTATATTACCTTGACTTTGATTCACCTACCCAGGCTCTACAGACCTTGTTGTCTCCTTTTCAATGGCATTGTCGTCTTGGGCATCCCTCTCTCCAGAATTTGAAGCGCCAAGTTCTCAGTTTTAGTTATGTATCGTCTTTGTCCTGTGAAGCTTGTCACCGTGTGTCATTTTAGTCTATAGTCAATAATCGTGTGTCTAGTCTATTTGAATTAGTTCTGATATATGGGGTCCAATAAAGAATATTTCATCTAATAAATATCCTTATTTTGTGACATTTGTGGATGACTATTCTCGTGTGACTTGGTTGTTTTTTATGAAAGCTCGGTCTGAATTATTATCTATATTTGAGACTTTTCGAAAGGAAATAAAAATTCACTTTGGTTGTCGTATACGTATTTTACGTTCTGATAATGCTCAGGAATATGAATCTGATCCTTTTTCAGCTTATCTTAGTAACACTGGTATTATTCATCAGACTTCTTGTGCTTACACTTCTCCACAAAATGGTGTTGTTGAACGCAAAACCGTCATTTGTTGGAAGTCACCCGTGCCTTGTTATTCCAGATGAATATTCTCCGATATTTTTGGAGTGATGCTGTTCTTACTACTTGTCATTTTATTAATCGTATGTCATCCTCTATATTAAATGAGCAGAGTCCATATTCTGTCCTTTTTTCTGGAAAGTCCTTTTCTCCCTGACTCCTAAGGTTTTTGGTTATGTCTGTTATGTTCACAATTTGGGTCCTGGGTTTGACAAATTTGACCCTCGAGCTACCAAATGTGTCTCTCTTGGTTACTCCCGCACGCAAAAGGGATATCGTTGCTACAGTCCTTCCCTGCACCGATACTTTACTAGTACTGATATCACGTTTGAAGAATCTGTTCCATACTTTTCAGCACCTTCTTAGCCTTTGGATCTGGATTTTGGATCATCTCCTATACCACTATCTCTTTCCTCGTCTTCAGACATTCCGTTGTCCACTGTGTTACCATCTACTTTACCTCTTCGTGTTTACTCTCGCCATCCTCGCCCATCGACTAAGGTGCCCGTACCATCTTTCTTGCCGCCTTTTGATCCTGGTACATCAGGTAATTTCGACTTTTTACCTATTGCTCTTTGCAAAGGTACTCGTTCGTGTGTTACTAATCATACCATTTCTCATTTTGTTTCATATGATGCCTTATCTCCCATCTTCTCCTGTTTTACTTCCCAATTATCTGCTATATTTATTCCTAAGCATCTACAGGATGCATTATCTGATTCAGGTTGGAGGAAAGCTATGGAGAAGGAGATGGATGCTTTACATCATAATGGGACTTGGGATCTCGTTCTTTTACCCCCTAGTAAACGGACTGTTGGCTGTTGTTGGATGTATACTGTTAAATTTTATCCAGATGATTCTGTGGAGCGTCTCAAAGCCCGACTTGTTGTGAAGGGCTTTACTCAGACTTATGGTGTTGATTATGAGGAGATCCTTTCTCCTGTTGCCAAAATTTTCTCTGTTCGTATCTTGATCTCTTTAGCCGCTAATCTTGATTTGGCCTTGTTTCAGTTAGACATCAAGAATGTCTTCCTACATGGTGACTTGATTGAAGAGGTATACATGAAACAGCCATCTGGGTTTACTGCTTAGGGGAAGTATGGTAAGAGTGTATGTCGATTAAAAAAATCTTTGTATGGTTTAAAACAGTCACCGAGGGCATGGTTTGGTAAGTTTTTAGATACAGTTTTAGGGTTTGGTCTTCTTCGATGTCAGGCAGATCACTGTATTTCATAGACAAACAGATGCTGGATATGTCCTATTGGTGGTCTATATAGATGATATTGTGTTACTGAAAATGATTCTGAGGGGATTGCCAAGTTAAAAATATTCTTACAGGATCGATTTTATACTAAAGATTTGGAAAAACTCAAATATTTCTTGGGTATTGAGGTGGGTCGATCTAAATAGGGTATTTTTTTATCCTAGAGAAAATATGTACTTGACATGTTTGAGGAAGCAGGTTTGCTAGGTGGTAGACCGATTGATGTTCCTATGGATCCAAATCGAAAATTATTGATGAATGATGGTGCATTGTTTGAGAATCCGGGTCGGTATCGCAGATTGGTTGGGAAGCTTAATTATCTCANTCCAGGTTGGAGGAAAGCTATGGAGAAGGAGATGGATGCTTTACATCATAATGGGACTTGGGATCTCGTTCTTTTACCCCCTAGTAAACGGACTGTTGGCTGTTGTTGGATGTATACTGTTAAATTTTATCCAGATGATTCTGTGGAGCGTCTCAAAGCCCGACTTGTTGTGAAGGGCTTTACTCAGACTTATGGTGTTGATTATGAGTAGATCCTTTCTCCTGTTGCCAAAATTTTCTCTGTTCGTATCTTGATCTCTTTAGCCGCTAATCTTGATTTGGCCTTGTTTCAGTTAGACATCAAGAATGTCTTNTTCAGGTTGGAGGAAAGCTATGGAGAAGGAGATGGATGCTTTACATCATAATGGGACTTAGGATCTCGTTCTTTTACCCCCTAGTAAACGGACTGTTGGCTGTTGTTGGATGTATACTGTTAAATTTTATCCAGATGATTATGTGGAGCGTCTCAAAGCCCGACTTGTTGTGAAGGGCTTTACTCAGACTTATGGTGTTGATTATGAGGAGATCCTTTCTCCTGTTGCCAAAATTTTCTCTGTTCGTATCTTGATCTCTTTAGCCGCTAATCTTGATTTGGCCTTGTTTCAGTTAGACATCAAGAATGTCTTCCTACATGGTGACTTGATTGAAGAGGTATACATGAAACAGCCATCTGGGTTTACTGCTTAGGGGAAGTATGGTAAGAGTGTATGTCGATTAAAAAAATCTTTGTATGGTTTAAAACAGTCACCGAGGGCATGGTTTGGTAAGTTTTTAGATGCAGTTTTAGGGTTTGGTCTTCTTCGATGTCAGGCAGATCACTGTATTTCATAGACAAACAGATGCTGGATATGTCCTATTGGTGGTCTATATAGATGATATTGTGATTACTGAAAATGATTCTGAGGGGATTGCCAAGTTAAAAATATTCTTACAGGATCGATTTTATACTAAAGATTTGGGAAAACTCAAATATTTCTTGGGTATTGAGGTGGGTCGATCTAAATAGGGTATTTTTTTATCCTAGAGAAAATATGTACTTGACATGTTTGAGGAAGCAGGTTTGCTAGGTGGTAGACCGATTGATGTTCCTATGGATCCAAATCGAAAATTATTGATGAATGATGGTGCATTGTTTGAGAATCCGGGTCGGTATCGCAGATTGGTTGGGAAGCTTAATTATCTCACTATTACTCGACCGGATATTTCCTATGTAGTCAGTATAGTAAGTCAGTTCATGGGATGTCCTAGAGTACCACATTGGGAGGCAGTTACTCGTATTCTACGATATCTCAAACGATCTCTTGAACTTGGACTATTATATCGAGCTAATGGACATCTTAGGGTAGAAGGTTTCTCAGATAGAGATTGGGCTGGCTCTCCTTCTGATCGGAGATCAACCACTGGTTATTGTACTTTCTTAGGAGGTAACGTTGTCTCATAGAAAAGTAAGAAACAACCCGTGGTAGCAAGATCCAGTGCTGAGGCTAAGTATAGGGCAATGGCATATACGACGAGTGAGTTGACTTGGCTACTACACTTCCTCCAGGAAATTAGATTTCCAGTTCAACTTCCTTTACAGTTGTTCTGTGATAACCAGGCAGCTATCCATATTGCAGCTAATCCTGTGTTTCACAAGAGAACCAAACATATTAAGGTTAATTGTCACTTTATTCGAGACAAGATAGTAGTTGGGGAGATTATAACTCTATTTGTGAAATCTGAAGATCAGCTTATAGATATATTTACCAAAGCATTGAGTCGTACGCGTCTTACAGCTAGTTGTTCCAAGCTTGGATTATATGATATATATAGTCCAGCTTGAGGGAGAGTGTAAAGAATAATAGGGTAGTATATGTAAATAGTTAATAGTAAGAGTGGTGTATGTGTAATTCTTATTATTGTAGATTAACTACAAATACAAGTGATGTATGAGAGGTAAGTTAAGTTTTTTAACCTCTCTCTATTTCTCTCTAAAACTGTGTTAATCTTCTAAACTTAACATCTACCAAGATGTCCACCTACACATCAATGGCATCATCAATTTACTGAACTAAGCACAGAGTATACTAATTTACTGAACTAAGCACAGAGTATACTCTGGTTCCTCTGAGATCTACAATTGCTGCTCTTCCTTGTTATTCAATTACCAAAATAATTAAGCACTCGATCCCACATCAGCATACATTACATATTTTGACTTTTTTTTGGACATACAATATCAACCTATCTAGTAAGTTTAATTTTTGCGTAACTTCTCCGTGCTTTTTTTTGCTTTAAATTGCTTCATCTACAGTACAGTACTTGAGTGTTTTCTGTAATTATATCATATTAACACATCCAAAACACCAACATTTCAATCGTTACTTTTGGGTTTGCTCACCGTGCCCATGAAATATGAGTGGCACAACTTCTTCTATGCTTAAAGTAACACCAAGGCTCCTGCTTTCTCTATGGAACCATGAAACTGAAGGTGAAGAAGGAAGCTTGGAATAAATATTTGGTCCGAAAAATCAAAGAGCAAATTATAATCAGGACATTGAAAATCAACCCAGACTGCATTTGGGCATATAAACAAAAGTAATTTCAAGAGTATACGGCATCATCGTAATGATCACAGATTTATGTGGATAACTGGATGTTGCAAATCTAAGGAACCATTACCAGCTACGCTGAATAATGACAAAGGCATACCTCTTTCTTCAAAGGAGTACAATTCCTCTTGCGCTTTGCCTTAGAAGCTCCCTCAAAGTGACTTTCATCCCTATTTAGTGAGTTGGTTTTAGACATAGAAACCATGTTCTACAAAACCCAAAAAATGAAAGAATCAAGAGCTTAGAGGCATAACGAAAACTAAGATCAGTACGAATTTTCTGAGAATGAGTGCAAGTTCATTTTAGTCAATACCTTGTCACCAAATTCTTCAGTAACATGTTTAGTAGAGATAGCTTTGCCCCTTCTCCGCTCTTTAGCATCCAATTGGCAGATTGATGACTCTTGTCTTCCTTCTGTATCACTATGGAACCCATCACCCTTAGTGCTAAGAACAGTTTTCCATCGGCCTCTCCCTCGTTTTGCTTTTGAATCTCCTGTGCCTTCAGAATCCTGTCTCAAAGTGACAGCTTTACACTGTGAAGCTTTCTTCTCAACCTGAGCTCTCAGCATATCTCCCTCTGAAACAGACAACAAATCTAGAAGTCTCTCCTTATTGCTAGTATTCTTTTTCTTCTTCAAGAAACCCCTTCCAGAAGAGCGAGAAATCATGGTCACTCTATGTGATTTGTTCGGGGAAACAATGTGAGGCTGAGTTCCATTTTCAGATCCTGATGGCAAAGCTGGCTCCTTAGAGAATCCACTCTTACATAGAGTACCAATTTTCTTTGTGCGATACTTCCTTCGACGAGGTATCCGAAGAGATTTCCATCCTTCACTAATCCAATAATGCTCATATCCCTCCTCTGGTTTTGTCAAAGAATTAGGTCTCCAATCCCTTTTCTTTGGAACTGCTTCTGGATCTAGTTTACATTGCACGGCTATGGCATCCACATTTCCAGGACCAGAATTCATTCTTGCATTGTGCTGATTAATCTGATGGCAACGTTCTAATGTCTTCAAAGACTCATCACCCTCCAAAGGATCATCATTCTTTTTTTCAGAAGCCCCATCGTATGACTTGGATGGGCCAGCCCCATGTGGACCAACTTCTCCAATACAATTGTCATGCGGCGTAGGCTCTTTGGCCTCCTGAAAAAGACAAATGGTTTTCATTGATTAGTCATAGATATGATATATCGAAAGACACAATTGGAGAAGAGTAAATTTGCTGCATTAATATTTACTACAGCATAGCATTAGAAAATAAAACCACACAGGTTCAGATTCCTGAGATGGCTCATCTGAATTTTTCACTTTTGAAAACGTGTATTCATCTTCCTGAAGCATGTCTACTGATCGAATCTGGATTTCAAAACTCAAGCAAATGACTAGTTTTTGGCAAATTTTCTGAGGGTACATTGGGTTCAGAGGTCTTTGTCAAATTATGTTGACATTGAGGTGCTACTTGAAGAACTGATTTCAATAATCTAAAACCTATCCAGTTTTATCGACAATGCACTTAATTACCCACAAAATAATAAGACTGCTGAGGAAATAACCTTGTAGGCTTCTAAATATAGAGAAAGAAAAGGTAGGCAGTCTCTACTTTCGCCATCTTTCTCTGGTAACTAAGTGAATAAACAAATATTTGAATGAGAGCAATGGATACAGGGTTAGACGATAACCAAATAAAAAGACAATGAAAATGCCCCAAAAAGATAAGGTATAGTGGTTTAGCCTCGGCACACACAGACAATGCATTCTTCTTAAGCAAAAGCATTAAATAATCAGAAGTACAAAACAATTGGCTTTTCATAAAGGACTGAAAATATAGAAGAAACACACCAGATTTTCCCTTCCAGATGAATCCTGGCATATTGAAGCAACTATATCAGCATAATCATCAAAAGCAATGCCCATGGATTTCACTGCTTCTGGGAGATAAGATTTTAGTTTAGCGGCACAGTTTTTCAACACTTTCTCCCCTAGCTTCCAAGAAAGAGGCAAAACATTCTGAAACAAAGAATAAGTATGATTGCTAAAGTATAGGAAAAGTATAACAGAACTAGCGATTAAAGGTCCAGGAAAAGGAATCACCTCTTTTTCCTTCTTTACACTAGTTAGAAGTTGACTTAGCAGCTCGATTGAGAGATCTTCACTTTCTTCTATGACCAAGGTCATTATTTTCACCATGTCTAAGAATACAGCACTAGGGTGGTTGGACCTTTAAGTTGAGCAAGAATAAAACATCAGTTGTTGATCATTCATAGAAGAAATGAATCATGCTGCGTGACACGTACACGTTGATATCTACACAAGCACAATATACCAACAAATTACTGTATACACCAAGTTACGAGCAGCGTCCTTTCCATCACATAATATCACATGATTTTTTTTTTTCATTCTAGTTAGAGCCCCAACATAGTAATCATTGTGTGAAAAACAGATGTTAGGGCTATGTTATACCCCTCTCCACAACTCAAGAATATTCTTTTCATGCCCATGCCTCAGAAAGTTTCACAAAACACAAGAAGCTTATGGCAGTACATAAAAGTTGAAAACAAAAGTATAAAATGAAGCAAAGTTTGATTCTTGAGTTCTGATCAAGTGTCAATAACTGTAGAAGTGGAATTAAATAGCAGAAGTTTACCAAATTCACAATAGTAGAGTCAGGTCAAGTACTATGCATGTGTTCAGCAAAGAAATTTATACTTTTTCCCTAGTCGATAGATATATCACTCCATTTTGCAGCTACTTTTCGTCTTCTTAATATCGTTTGTCAACCTATGAAGGAAGAGTTGGTAACATTCCAAACACCATCTAAACCAATAGTAGCATGAACGAAAAGTAGGAGTGGCCCATTAGTAATAGGAGGCGAAATGCTGCACTGGAAACAGAATCACTAGCGATCCACATTATATCTTGTGACGACTCAATCAAGCTCTTGGCTAAAAAAGATTCGAAGATGATCGAACAATGGGAACAAATCTACAGGGTTATCACCTTAAATGATCGTTGTTCGGGAACAAGAAACAAAATTTTCATCGATAAGAACCAAAAAAGTGCAAGCAAGGATGAACAAGTAATCCAACCCTCATACATACATAAAAAGAGCATAAACAAAAACAAAACAGCCATCAAGAGATAAATTATCTCCCACACAATGCCATCCAACTTGAGGTAACACCAAAAAGCGGGATACTTTCAAACTCCTTTGTAATGGAGGCCCAAAAAAATGCAATGAAATAAATTTGATCCCACATACCTTCGTACACATCTTTATCTTGAAAAATTCTAGCATTTCTTTCCATCCAAATGACCCTTACTATTGCAAAGAAAGCACAATTCCAAAGAATAACACCCATTTCACCACCACCCAAACCTTTATATTCAATCAAAAACATAGGTGAGATTGAATGCGGGGCAGCCCACCGAACTCCCACCATCTTGAATAATTTATTACAAAGGAATAATACAGTAACACAGTGTAAATATAAATGGTCCACAATATCACAACTTCCTCTACACATAACACACCATTGTGGGCACAAATTAGTGTAAGACCTCCTCCTTTGTAACATATCAAAGATAATAACCTTACCATGAGCAATCACCCATGCACACACTTGCACTTTTGGAGGCTTTAACCTTCCAAATTTTCAATGCAGGGTAAAAAGAGGAATGGAAGAATCATCAATCAAAGAATCGAAAAATGATTTACATGAGAAGAAACCCGAAGGATCAATGATTCAACATCTTTTGTCCAAAGAAGCTTGATTTAAAGTAATAGGATTAAGCAAAGAAAGAAGAAAAACTAATCCCGAATACTCACTGTCATTTAAATTCCTACGAAAACGAAAGTCTCAAGCAATTGGATTAGAATCCGACCTAGCAAACGGAAAAACACTATGATCATGATTAGAAGAAAGTCTATATAAACAAGGAAATGAACTTGAGAATGATTACTCCCTCACTCAAATATCTTTCCAAAAATGAACTCTCAACTCATTGTGAGCATTGAACTTAACCCTTTGAAAAAAACACGGTAACCCCTAAAAAATGAATTTCCAAAGATTTCAGTAGCTTCCCCGATCAACCCCATTAGCATCTCACCTATTAGCCTTGCAAGTCGTACTTACTTTTAATAACCAAATGCCATAGCGAATTTTGCTCCAAAGAAAATCTCCATAGCCATTTACCAACCAAAGTCTCATTTCTAACTACCAAGTTTCATACCAAAAGTACCCCATTTGATTTTGGCCTAGACACCACCCCCAACAAATGAGGTGATCCTTTTTCCCCTCCCTCTTTCCTTCCCATAAAAAATCTCTCATCATTCTCTCAATCATTTTTGCCACACCACATGACATCTTGAAAAAAGACAAAATATATAGGAATACTTACTAATACAAACTGAACCAATGTAACTACCTCCTCTACAAATGTAAGCCTTCCTTTACCCATCTAACATTTTTCGTACTTTTTGAATGACCAAATAAGATTACAGGCTTTAGTACGATTGACTCACCAGGGGGTCCTTTTTCGGGCATTAAGACCGAAGCTTTTTGTGGTGTTAGCAGGAATCTATCACTCACAAGCAAATACCCCACCCCCCCTCCAAAAAAAAAAAAAAATGCTCCCACGGACCGATGCACCGTTCAAACCAATCTAGGTTCAATTTGGCTTCCTGTTCCACAGACTAAGCACAACCGCATTTGTAGTAGAATAGATAAAAGTTCAAATAATAAACAAAGGCTGCATACACTGATGAGAGAATAACAAAGAAAAATAAAGGAACCACTAGAGCTCTTACCTAATGTTATTTAGAAACTGTTTAAACATTTCAACAATAATTGAATCCAACCCGAGGTCCAACATCAAGAGGCAAGACCTGCAGTATGCCACGCTTCCAAGAATTGAAACAGCCTTAATATGACTGCGACTAGACATATGAGACAAATTCTCAAATGCCTTTACAGCCAATTGGAAATATTCCTATGCATCAATCAAATGGAAAAACAGACTGTGTGAGAGTTTGTAATTCCTATGAAACAAAATGGGTATTTAAAACAGGTTAATTTATTTAAAAAACGAAAAGGAAAAAACAACTTGAAGATGTTCTCAGTACCTTTATTTCTAAGTCATTGTAAGGAGCATCTGGCGCAGTTATTCTAATAATTTCACTAATGCAAGATGCAATTGAAACTTGCACATCCACATCAGCATGCCTCAACAGGTCATTAGCAATCAGTGAGATAGCTGAAGTTCTTACTGTATCTTGCATTGATCCAGCTTGTCTTTGCCTTACCTTGGAGAGAAGATGCTCTACTTTCTAGAAAGAGTGAAACCAGAGAATGGAGCTATGTTAGTTACAAAAGACAAAGAAAATTATTCAAAGAAAGAACAGGAAAGAGGGATAATGAAGTTCAGTGCTTGTGGTTATGTCACACTCTAAGGTACAATTTTATGCCATAAAAATAAAATTCATATCATCCTAATCAGCGTCATCTGACCCTACTGATAATTAGTCTAATAAATAATCACAAATCCATTTAGAACCCCAGAAATTAGTAACATCCAAACAGAAAAAACAAATCACAACCAACAAACATCTAACGTATTGGCATTGATTCAATCACATATCCATCAAAGTACCAAATCTCAATGTTAAGCCAATAAAGGATAAACAAATGCACTGTAACACTAACCAATAAACCCATAAACCCCCTACCAATGAACAGACAAACAAACAATAACACATTTTAAAGAATCAAACTTTGGGTTAAGCAATTGCTGAAGTCACGGACATAAATCATTGATAACAATCGATCACCAATCCACAAGAAGTTTAGCCCTGATCAAAGGACCCAATGAGCCAAATTGGTGGTTTGTGTGTGTGGGTGGGTGATTATGNCCGATGCACCGTTCAAACCAATCTAGGTTCAATTTGGCTTCCTGTTCCACAGACTAAGCACAACCGCATTTGTAGTAGAATAGATAAAAGTTCAAATAATAAACAAAGGCTGCATACACTGATGAGAGAATAACAAAGAAAAATAAAGGAACCACTAGAGCTCTTACCTAATGTTATTTAGAAACTGTTTAAACATTTCAACAATAATTGAATCCAACCCGAGGTCCAACATCAAGAGGCAAGACCTGCAGTATGCCACGCTTCCAAGAATTGAAACAGCCTTAATATGACTGCGACTAGACATATGAGACAAATTCTCAAATGCCTTTACAGCCAATTGGAAATATTCCTATGCATCAATCAAATGGAAAAACAGACTGTGTGAGAGTTTGTAATTCCTATGAAACAAAATGGGTATTTAAAACAGGTTAATTTATTTAAAAAACGAAAAGGAAAAAACAACTTGAAGATGTTCTCAGTACCTTTATTTCTAAGTCATTGTAAGGAGCATCTGGCGCAGTTATTCTAATAATTTCACTAATGCAAGATGCAATTGAAACTTGCACATCCACATCAGCATGCCTCAACAGGTCATTAGCAATCAGTGAGATAGCTGAAGTTCTTACTGTATCTTGCATTGATCCAGCTTGTCTTTGCCTTACCTTGGAGAGAAGATGCTCTACTTTCTAGAAAGAGTGAAACCAGAGAATGGAGCTATGTTAGTTACAAAAGACAAAGAAAATTATTCAAAGAAAGAACAGGAAAGAGGGATAATGAAGTTCAGTGCTTGTGGTTATGTCACACTCTAAGGTACAATTTTATGCCATAAAAATAAAATTCATATCATCCTAATCAGCGTCATCTGACCCTACTGATAATTAGTCTAATAAATAATCACAAATCCATTTAGAACCCCAGAAATTAGTAACATCCAAACAGAAAAAACAAATCACAACCAACAAACATCTAACGTATTGGCATTGATTCAATCACATATCCATCAAAGTACCAAATCTCAATGTTAAGCCAATAAAGGATAAACAAATGCACTGTAACACTAACCAATAAACCCATAAACCCCCTACCAATGAACAGACAAACAAGCAATAACACATTTTAAAGAATCAAACTTTGGGTTAAGCAATTGCTGAAGTCACGGACATAAATCATTGATAACAATCGATCACCAATCCACAAGAAGTTTAGCCCTGATCAAAGGACCCAATGAGCCAAATTGGTGGTTTGTGTGTGTGGGTGGGTGATTATGTACATAACAGATACATATGTGCAAGTAAAGGAAGAGGGTGTTACATCAAGGAGATTGAGCAGCTCGTCAGTGGAAGAGGGGAGCTTAAAAAGGCTGCTTGTAGCTTCTTTAAGCTGCTCCTCAAGCTCTTTCTCTGATAAAGAGGTAGAAGGAGAAGCCATTTCTCCACAGCACTAAAACCCAGAAACCCTCACAAATTTTACACAGACACTCTCGAAAACCCTTAACGACTAAGTGCAAGTGCCAAAACAGCCAGTTGGAGATGCTATATATACAGAGAAAATGAAGAATAATTTGGGGGTTTGCTGAAAATTGGAAGACATGCAGAGCCCATCTGGCATTAGCTCTGCCTTTACGTGGCTTTCCAAACCCATTGGCGTTTCATATTCTTGCTGTGGAGGTGCCGGCACAGAGAATTGAATGTGTGTGTGTGAGTAATCTGCGATGTCCAACAGTCCCGAATTACAGGTTAGTCCATTAACGTTCTGAAAAATCTGAGAAGAGAATTGCTTTTGGGGTTTGTTCAATTCAATGATGGAAGGTTAATAATGTTTGGGTACTGGCGCGCTTATCAGTAATTACAGTAATCCTATTTGAATTTTGTGTTTGTGTGCTTTAATGATTTTATTCTATATTAAAACCATGGACGATCTAGTGTCCAAAACCCCATCTACAGCAGTGATTGGTTGGCCAAATTAACAATTCAATAAAAGGTAATATCGATAAGCAGTCTGATTGTCGATTTTCGGACTTAAGTCGACAATATATTTCAATGAACACTTCTAATCACTTTAAATTTAACTTTTAAAATGAAAAATATTTATAGCACTAAAATAAAAATGTAAAAAATCACTGTTCTTTTCAATGTTTGAAAGGGGAAAGACCAATCATTTTGCTTGGAAATTACTATGCATCTTAAAGTTAAGAGCAAAAATTGGATGCAAGATGCGTGGGATCACTTATTGAGAAGATGGGCTTTTATAAAAACCCGAGGAAATTCTTATAATAATTAATGTAGAAAGGTGAGACACTTTTTCCAAGAAAAAAATTTCAGGATGACTCAAAAAAGAAAAAATTGTTTTGGTCAAGCGGATAAAAAAAGTTAGGACTCGATGTTTTCGTAACAATTTGCAATTTGTGATGTTAAAGAAAATGACATGTATTTTGGTGAATTTAAAAGNCTAAGAAAAAAATTTCAGGATGACTCAAAAAAGAAAAAATTGTTTTGGTCAAGTGGATAAAAAAAGTTAGGACTCAGGTGTTTTCGTACCAATTTGCAATTTGTGATGTTAAAGAAAATGACATGTATTTTGGTGAATTTAAAAGTGTTGTAAATAAGTCCCATTTTTCTAGTCAATGATCTTTTAACCTTGGTGCCTTGTAAGTGTAGCCTATAGTCAATAATAAGATTGTCTTCAATTGAGTTTTGTAGTTGAACCTAAATGAAAATTACCTTGTATGTAGGAATGTGCAGCATGCTCTGACTGTCAGGCAATAGGGCCAACTCCCATAATGATGAAGAGGATAAATGACCAAAGATATCCCCCAAAGGTCCATATAATGTAAACTTTTCACGCAAAATTTCATGCTTTGCATATGATACCCGAGTTCTCTCCATTCATACTGCATCAGATATGCAAGGTGAATCCTAGCAACGCACCTGTTATTAGGGCCATCTTTTCCAAGTACCGCGATATTGCTGCAACTGTCTATACAAGTCACCATCTGTGAGTGCTTCCCTACTTGATGCTGTCCGCAATGTTGTTCAGTGGTTGCTAACAATGGCAATGCAGTCCTTATGCCTGAAGTTAAAGCCATCGAAAGTGAAGTTTCCGATGCCCAAAAAGCCAGGCTTAAGGTACTCTGCCTGCGCGATCACTTGGCAAAGGTCCACGAAGTAGAAGCCGGTGGTCGTTGTTCTTCATTGCTGAAGGAGGCAAAGATAAGTAACAGCCTTGTCATTAAAGCAGCCACAAGGGACTTGGAACAGAGGCAAAAAGATTTGGTTGCAGCACAAGAACAGATTAGACAGGCAGAAAGGTGTGTGGAGGCATTCAAACTTGATAGCCTCAAAATTCTTAGTGACGTCTTGAAGTCTTCGTTTGAAGAGAGTTTTCCGCCAAGAAACTTAGATGAGCATTTATATCCTGAAAAATTCTTATTGTCGGTAAGTGCTCGTTTTATGAGGTATAGTCACATAATTCCCTCAAACTATATAGGCTCGTCCCTCTAAATTTTTTCAAGAAATAAAGGTCGCCCCCACCCAAATCAAATTCCTGAATCCATCCTTAATCATTCGCTAAATGAAGTTAAATATTTTCTTGTGTGATTTGGTCTTGATGATACCTCAAATAAGCCCTAACTGTGAGGTCGGGTCAGGAGTTCAGGAAAGACACGAGGAACTCAGAGAACCAGGGGTGAAGTTTCCCTTGGGGAGATCGTAACTGAACTGACCAGGAAACAACTGAATGACTGCAGAAATTGGTTCTCATGCATGAAACTCTCAATCAACCAAGATTCTCTCCTAAAATCAAGGAGGATCTCATGAATAATGGGCAAAAATCTAGGCCGAAATCCCACAGAATAGGAGGCAGCCTTATAAATACTATGCAACGTCTCATCGTGAGGGAAATGAAAGAGAGAAAAGCCCTAATCAGTTTAGCACTATCTCGTATTACATTAAACTAATTAATAGAGAAGAAAAGGAGCAAGAACCTCCATTGAATAGTAGACTAGCCGAGTTCTTGAGCCGGTAAACCACTATATTTTTATTGTGTACACCCCTTTATTCCCCTCAATATTTCATTGCAGAATCATACACGAGCCATGTAGCTCTGATCCACGCTCATCTCACGTTACAT
Source organism: Ilex paraguariensis (assembly GCA_963454935.2). Lineage (NCBI taxonomy): Eukaryota > Viridiplantae > Streptophyta > Magnoliopsida > Aquifoliales > Aquifoliaceae > Ilex > Ilex paraguariensis. The sequence goes on along the minus strand of CAUOFW020003003.1, from coordinate 362,639 downwards.
GCACCTTTTGCTCATCCACGTTGATTTACGCCATCAGTTTGGTGCCGTCTGTGAGAACTACTGTTGTTGTTATAAATAAGTTGATCTTTCAGTGACTAATGGTGTCAACACGAAACATGAGCAGAAGCCAAACAAACCCATCCCGGATGCAGGACCAACAGGGAGCCACCAATGGTAGACAACTCGAGAGCATCCTAGAGACTGATCCTCCCATGGGGAATCCCCCCACAAATAACGAGATGGAGGCCCTTCGCCTCGTCAATCAGCACTTAATAAAGCAAAACAATGAGCTCTTGTAGCGCCCACAGGAGGCACGTCTGACCCAAGAATATCAGAATAGTCCCCACTACAGGGACCAACAACACCTTAATCCACTCAGAGAAGACAACGAAGGGGGGGAAAATAGCTAGACCTTGGGGTAGGTTCTCCAACTACCCCCTAGGAACGGCCACAATGAAAAAGTACAGAGTCAAAACCTTGAAGGTGAAAAAAATGATGTCTTCCCTTATCAACAGGAGAAAAGGAAGCAATATTAGGAGCAACGCTTCAAGGGCATCCAGCAGGAGCTCAGCCACATGAAGGAAGCAGTCAGGAGTAAAGCTCCAATTACAATGGACGCCTTGGTGCAGCAGACTAAATCTCCATTCACGCCTAGGGTGTTGCATTTTTCCCTTCCACCAAAGTTTAGGATACCTCAGATAGAGTCCTTTGATGGAACCATGGACCCCATGGACCACCTCAATACTTATAAGAACCAGATGGAATTACATGAGTATCAGGATCCCGTACGTTGTCGAGCCTTTGCCATCACTTTGAAGGGTTTAGCCTTGGCGTGGTTTAACAGGCTCCCTCCAGCCTCAATCTCTTCATTCAAAAAGCTTTCCATTTCCTTCGTATCCCACTTCATAGGGGCTCGAACCTATAGAAAGCCAAACTATCACCTTTTGAATGTGAACACAGGGGCCACAAGAAAACCTCAGGTCATATGTCCAAAGATTTAATTCAGAGTCGTTAAAGGTGGATGTCCTAGACCAAAAGTTCACCATCACTGCCTTCATAGTTGGTCTAAGGGTGCATTCTAAAGATTTGATGTTCTCCATATCAAAAAATCTCCAAGCAAGCATGGCCGAGGTGCTTGCCAACGCGGAGAAATACATAAACGGCGAAGAAGCTCTTCTTTCTAAGGTAGGGAGCTCTTTCGCACATAAAGACAAGGGAAAGGAAGAGAAAAAGAGGAACCGAAGTCCCAAGAGAGAAAGGGAAAAAAATAGATCTCCAAAGAGAGATAGATCCCCCAGAAGAGACAAAGAGCGATCCCCAAAGAGAAGGGGGAACGTTAGGGACCGCTTAGGCCCCCTGCAGCCTGAGCTATAGCCGAGGTATGCACCTCAGCAATATACCCCCTCTTATTGCGACAGTATCCCAGATCCTATACGAGGTGCAGAACGAGAAATTCGTAAGGTGGCCTCCACGAATGAAGGTTGATCCGTCTAAAAGAGACCCTATGAAATATTACGAGTATCATAGGGATCATAGCCATCATACTGATGATTGCATCCAGCTAAAGAAGGAGATCGAGTTTTTGATCCAAAGGGGACAGTTACGACGAATTATCGCCCATGATAACCAGGACAAGGCTCCGCCACCACCGGCACCCCATCAACAAGCCCCTGCGCAACACCAGCAACCCTTGGGGGAGATTAGAGTGATATCTGGAGGATTTGCTGGCGGTGGAGAATCTAGTGCAGCCAAGAAAAGCACCCCTGCGTAGAATCAGAACTAGAGAAGTGCTAGAAGTACACACTATGTCCAAAATGCCTCGGCTGAGCACAATCATCACTTTCTCGAATTTAGACTTGGAAGGTTGTCAGTAACCCCTATGATGACCCATTGGTTTAAGGGTCATTCTGGCAAATCAAACTATTCATCGAGTTCTAATTGACAATGGGAGCTCGCCCGACATCATTTTTGCCTCTGTCTTTGACAAAATGGGCATAAGAAGGGAGAAGTTTGAGCCAGTGAATACTCACTTGAAGGGGTTCTCAGGGGAGAGGGTGCTACCCCTGGGATCCATCCAACTCGTGCTCACTATGGGGGATCCTCCTTGTCAAGCCACCACCACTGTAAAATTCCTGATAGTTGATGCCCCTTCTGCATATAATATACTACTTGGGAGACCATCCCTCAACGCAATGAAGACTATCCCCTCAGCATATCACCTGGTCGTAAAATTTTCTACAGAAAATGGAGTTGGAATGGTACGAGGAGACCAGCGAATAGCCAAGGAGTGCTACATGGCCTCGGTGAAACAGAAAGAGGTTGAAACTATCCAACTAGGTGAACTTGACATGAGGGATGAGCTGGACACCAGGTCCAGACCGTTAGAAGAGCTAGAGTCAGTCCAGCTCAATAAGGAGCCTGAACATATTGTTTACATGGGATCTAAGTTGAGAAAAGAAATGAAAGACCTACTCACCCAGTTCCTGAGGAAAAACATGGGGGTGTTCGCTTGGAAACAAGAGGACATGGAAGACATTGACCCCTCAATCATCACACAAAAGCTAAGCGTGAATCCTATTTGCAAACCTGTTAAACAAAAGCGGAGAAGTTTTGCTCCGGAACGCCAGAAGGCAATTAACAAGAAGGTCAGTAAACTCCTCCACGCCAAAGCCATAAGAGAGGTGGACTACCCTACCTGGTTGTCGAATGTGGTGCTTGTCAAGAAGACCAATAAAAATGGCAGCTCTGCATTGATTTCACTAATCTCAATTGAGCATGCCCCAAGTATAGCTTTCCCTTACCTCGAATCAACTTGATCGTGGATGCAACTGCTGGGCATGAGCTCCTCAACTTTATGGATGCTTTCTCAGGTTATAATTAGATCAGGATGGACCCAGAGGACCAGGAGAAGACTTCATTTGTGACTGAACAGGGAACTTACTGCTATCAGATCATGCCTTTTGGATTGAAGAATGTTGGAGCCACCTATCAAAGCCTAGTGAATAGAATGTTTCAGAAATAAATTGGGACATCCATGGAGGTCTATATTGACGACATGTTGGTAAAATCACTGAAGGCAGAGCTGCACATCGAGCACCTAGCAAAATTGTTCCAAATCCTCAAGGAATACAAGATGAGACTCAACCCTGCAAAGTGCGCCTTTGGAGTATCAACAGGAAAGTTTCTGGGATTCATAGTCAACAACAGAGAAATCGAGGCTAACCTAGGAAAGGTTAAGGCAGTTCTGGATATGCGACCACTGTCCAACATCAGGGAGATCCAACGCCTGACAGGAAGGATAGCCGCCTTGAGTTGTTTTGTATCCAAAGCAAGTGACAAGTGCTAACCTTTCTTTCAGGTGTTGAAGAAGGCTTTTCAGTGGGATACCCGATGTAAGGAAGCATTCAAAGCACTGAAGGAGTACCTAAGCTTTCCCCCTGTCCTGATAAGCCCTTTAGAAGGGGAAATGTTTACTCTTTGTTTAATTGTCTCGAATTTCTCAACCAGCGCAACACTAATTAGGGAGCGAGACAGAGCTCAGCAACCAGTATACTACTATAGTAGAACTCTGAGGGGGGCAGAGGAGAGATACCCAAAGATTGAGAAGCTAGTTTTGGCCCTGGTGACTATAGCTAGGAGACTTAGGCCATATTTCCAGGCTCATACTATCGAGGTTATAATAGATCAGCCAATGAAACAAGTGCTGCATAAACCAGAGTCTTCAGGAAGGTTAGTTAAGTGGGTGATAGAGCTTAGTGAGTTTGATGTTAGGTATAAGCCAAGGACTGCGATCAAAGGGTAAATTTTGGCAGATTTCATTGTAGAATTCACTGTAGTAACACCCACGGAAGCCATATTACTGATACCTAACCTTCCCGTATGAAAACTTTTGGTAGACGGAGCTGCCAATGCCCAAGGAAGCGGCGCAGGATTAATCCTGACCTCTCCAGATGGAATAGACATGGAATACACCCTAAGGTTTGAGTTTAAGGCTTCGAACAACAAGGCAGAGTATGAAGCTGTCATTGTTGGGTTCAACCTTGCTCATTCAATGGAAACAAAGTGCCTGGAGATTAGTAGCGATTCCCAGCTTGTCGTGAAACAAATAGATGAGTTATACGAGGCCAAGGGTGAGAAAATGGTTTTCTACCTTAGGAAGGTACAGGAATTAATCAAGAAGTTTGTGCAAGTTAAATTCAAGCACGTTCCTAGAGTCGAAAATTCAAGAGCAGATGCCTTGGCAAGGTTGGCAACAGCTTCGCCTAAGAATTTGGATAGGTTAATTCCAGTGAAGCATTTAGCAAAACCATCTGTATGCTTGGAAGATGAAGAAGTTTTGCCTGTGCAAACACCACAGAGCTGGATGGATCCCGTCAAAGGGTATCTTCAAACTGGGACTTTGCCGGAAGATCCCAAAGAAGCTGTGAAACTAAGAGTCAGGTCAGCCAGATTTTCTATCTTGTAGGGAAACCTATACAAACGAGGATTTTCGACACCTCTACTCAAATGTGTGGGAGATGAAGATGTTAACTACATACTTAGAGAGGGTTCATGAAGGAGTCTGCAGCAATCACATCGGAGCTCGGGCCCTCGCAGGAAAAGCATTGAGGCAAGGGTACTACTGGGCCACTATGCTCAAAGATGTTGTAGATCTGATCAAAAGATATAAAACTTGCCAAGTACACGCCAAAATTCTCCACTGCCCACCAGAGCTCCTAACATCGGTGGTGAGCCCCTAACTTGTTCAACAGTGGGGTTTAGATATACTTGGCCCCCTCCCTATGGGGGTTGGACAATGCAAGTTCGTCATTATTAGAGTAGACTACTTCACCAAAAGGGCAGAGGCAGAGCCTTTGGCAACAATCACGAAACAAAAAGTCCAAAACTTTATCTGGAAGTCGATAATCTGCAAGTTTAGGATCCCAAGGGCAGTTGTTTCAGACAATGGCAAGCATTTCAATAACCCAATGTTCAAGAAGTTTTATGCCGAGTTGGGGATAAGAAATTTTTTTTCAGCCCCAACTCATCCCCAATCCAATGGGTAAGCAGAGGTCACCATTCGAACAATAAAGACCACCCTGAAAACTAAGCTGAAAGCACTGAAAGGAAAATGGGCAAAGCAGCTCCTTGAGGTGTTATGGGCTTACAGAACCACAGCCAAGACAGCCACTCGGGAAACCCCATTTGCATTGGCTTTCGGAACTGAAGCAGTAGCTCCCGTGGAGATAGGGCTCCCGTCCCCTAGAACTGAGTTTAGCAACGCAAGGCATAATGACAAGGTGTTGCTACTCAACCTCGATCTATTGGATGAGAAGAGAAACGAGGCCTTACGACGCATAAATTATTATCAGAGGAAGACAGCCAGGTACTGCGACAAGAAAGTAAAGCATAGAAGTTACAAGGTAGAGGATCTAGTGCTTAGAAAGCTTCTGCTTGCGAGGAAGGACCCTTCCCACTAGAAACTAGGTCCAAACTGGGAAGATCCTTATATCATATCAAGGGTTATCAGGCTCGGGAACTATGAGCTGCAAACTGAGGAAGGAAAAATTCTATCTCATTCTTAGAAAGCAAAACACCTTCAGAGGTTTTTTCAGTAAGTTTTTTTGTAATAAAATCATTCTTTCAATTAAACTGAGAGCCTTTGACCCTCCCTTATATATGCCTGCAAAAAAAAACGCCTCCAGCTCATAAAATTTAGATGAGCTTTCTAGTTCATAAAATAAGATAAACGCTGCAGCTCATAAAATTTAGATGAGCTTTCTAGCTCATAAAATAAAGAGGAGCTCTTCAGCTCATGAAATTGAGATGAACTATTCAGCTTATGAAATAAAGATAAACTTTTCAGGTCATAAACAGAGCTCTGCAGCTCACTTTGAACAGTTTAGTGCATAAAAAGAGCCTTATAGCTCGGGATGAACTCTTCGGTTCGTAAATTACAAGTTCAAGAGTCCACAGAAGAACCAATAGCCATTAAATAAGAACATAGGTTCATATATTCAGCAATAGTACAAAAAAAAAGATTACAAGAGGTATTCTCAGTCCTTATTCGCCCTTTAAGCGTCTTTGGAGCTCTGCAACTTCCTCCTTCAGGCGGACATTTTCTTTTTTCAGCTCATCCCTTTCCTTCTGGGCTTCTGTCAGAAGATTTACAAGTCTCTGCCCAGATGAGGAGAACAATATGGCAACTAGAGAAGATCCAAGTGAAGAAAAGGAGTCCCTAGCATGGCCATTTTTATGTTTCCCAGAGGAAGTACCAACATCCTCAACCTCATAAGATTCAGAAGGACAGGAATCAACAGAATTTGGGTAAGAAACAAAGTACATAGCGGCACCAGCAGTACTGAACAGAAACAAGTTATTTGATGTCATCAACCCAGAATAGGACACAGGCTGAACTTCTATAATTTGATCAATTCGCATCTCCTCTAACAGATCCAATTCGGGAAGACCTACCAATCAAATTAAAATCCTACGATAAGGAGACTACATTGAAAGACTTGAACAAATATAGGTTGTCGAGATACTTACCTGAATTAGAATAACTCCTCTAGGATCTGGGAACTCTGTAGTGCAGCTCTATGGACCTCCAAGAATCTCCAGTAATATAAAAGAAGTGATTGACCCATCCTCTAGGAGGAGAAAGAAGGTCAAACACCAAACGTCGCAGCTTGAAGTGCTTCCACAGAAAATAGACAAAGCACGGGACCTCATCCTCCTCGATGTCAAAAAAGTAGGAGAATTCTCCTACAATGGGGAATTTGTCATCACCACGCAAGCGCCAAAATAGAAAGAAACTGATCATGATTGACCACTCATTCGGAGAGAGACGAGAATGACATACCCCACAATAGACCAAGATGTAACCAACAGCGGGATAAATGGGGAGACATAGCCTCATGTCCAAAGCCCCCTAAAAAAAACAAGTCTCCCCTCGAGGGAGATAATTGTAGGGCTCGTCAGAAGATGGGGCTCGCAAAGATAGTTCCACGTCAAGAAAGAAGTTCTTCTTTATCCCAACTAAGTCTGAGGATGACAATGACGAAGACACTAAGTAACGGGTCTGCCATTCCCACTCAATTCCACATGAGTGTCGTTCGCTGAATAGGGGGAGATTGGGGTAGCCATTGGCGTTATCGGAAGGCAAGGAAGAGACATAGAAAGAAGATAACAAAGGTAAAAGGCTTTTCGGATGGAATAAATGTCCACAGAAGCAAGAAAATAAAATATTAAAGAATCAAGAAGCACGTCGACCCAAAAGCGACAGACCTTTGGGTTTCCAAATTAAGGCAATGGAAATTTTTAAAGAAGGCAATAAAATATGGACAATAAAGGAGGATTTAATGACAGATTCTACCAGTCATGAGTCATTAAATAGCCAAGGAAGGCATCATACAGCCCAGGAGGTCGGATTCTCTCCTCGGCTAAGACGGGGTTCAATAATTTAAATAGTTGGATCACATCCCGAAAGAGATTTTTCAGATTTTTTTGGACTGACTAAGAAGATAACTTTATTCCTAAGGCACAACAAGGCTTCATGAGCATAAGTAACTGCTAGGACCATATCCCTAACAAAGCTAGCGGATGCACTAAAAGCAACCACACCCTAGTCTTTACACCCAGCAATAAGGAGAAACCTTCCAAGAATAAAACCAGATGTCCAGGGGGTCAGTAAGCTCTGCTGACCCTAATGGAGTTCTGGGAGATCTGCACCAAGGGTTTTCAAGCTTCGAGGAATTAGGAGCTCAGTCAGGGGCATGCAAGGTAGCTCTAGGCCCCGTTGCCTCAAGGGAAAGGAAAGACGGGGAAAGAGGAGCATAAGCAGTTATGCAACTTAGCAAAAATTAAACAATAGACAAGCCCTATGGAAACAGGGGCTTCTCGGTAGAGGTTCGTACAAGGCCAGCACCTAGGAGCCTTCAGAGGAAGAGACTTCGTGTGGTGAGGTTGGATTAGCATAAGGAAATAAGCCTCAACATTCCCTTGATACTCCTCATCCATCTCAAGCAATAACAGCCCTCGATTGTCCAGCAAAAGTTCAGGGTAATAAACTGCAATATAGGTAGAGCTCGATAATTCAGATATTTATGAGTTAAGTGTAAAGTCAGCTCAATAAGCCAACAGACTTGCAGTTCCAGCAGCTTGCTTTCAGAGGAACTCAATTCCCCTCAAAGCAATGGGGGCAATGAGATTATAGAGCAATATGCGAGTAGCTAACCACAAAACAATGACAGTAGATCTGAGAAAAGCAGAGTAAACTGCATTGAAAGGCAAGTAGGGTTATGTTATTGTGTTAGACAAGTAGGATTGTGTTATTGTGTTAGAGCAGAGTAGACTGCATTGAAGAGTAAGTTGTGTTGTATTATTATGTTAGAGCAGAGTAGACTGTATTGAAGATCAAGTTGAGTTGTGTTATTGTGTTAGAGCAGAGTAGACTGCATTAAAGAGCAAGTTGAATTGTGTTATTGTGTTAGAGCAGAGTAGATTGCATTGAAAAGCAAGTTGGATCGTGGTATCGCATTGAGCAGAATAGACTGTATTAAAAGAACGAGTTAGATTGTGCTAGAAAGCAATTAGAGAAAGAGGGAAAAATCGGTGCATTTACACCAGTATGTTTACCATTCAGACGAATCAGGAAAGGCAGGCCAAGTTTACATTCCCCAATAGAAGTTACAAATGCTAGCTAAAAAAAAAAGAGAATTAAAAGATCCAAAGTTTCTGAAGAGGGAACAGGAGGAGGATCTTGCAATGAAGTTACTATAGCCTCAGCTACAAGAACAGAGGCAGAGCTCGGTAGCTCACCAAGCAACCCTTCTGGCAAGGCAGCAGTTGAAATCTCAAAAGAGCCAAGAACAGGTGAGGAGGCTGGGGCCTTGATCTCAGACAGAGCTCTCATTACCAGATCAGCAGAAAAGGACGTATCAGCTGGAACAGCTGGAGGAATGGACATTTCAATACTTTCCAGAGCCCAATCAGAGGCAGTGGGAACCAAGGTGTTGTCATCGCCATCTGAATCAGACTCCTTCAACTCCTCCTCAGTGGGGATGGCAAAGTCAAAGTCGAGGTCTAAGTAGGCCTTCTCCGCTTTGCGCTGAAAGGCCAGCCATTCTGAGGCCCACTTGGCGGTGACATCATCCCTCAGCTCGACTATTATGTCATCCCTCTCCTTGACAGCTGTCTTCTGCACCTCGAGCTCACCGCATAGGCCCTCGTTCACTTCAGCCAATATAACATACTCCTTCATAAGGCTCTCGAGGGAGCCCCGAGCATCAAAGGCTTCCTGGCTAGCTTTATTCCAGGCATTGATTTTGAGTAGCAACTCATCCCTGACCTTCTTCTCTCTTTCCTCAGCACTCTCCTTAGCAGCTTGAAGACCTTTGTAGTCAGAGGCATGTTTCTCCATTTGCTCCTCGAGCTTCTGCACCTGAGCTCTAAGGCTTTCATTGTCAAAGGTCAGCTCAGCGACCTTAAATTTGTATATCTTCAAAACTTTGGCAGAATCCTCCGAAGATCGGACCCTGCCTATCAAGTTCTTTAAGTGGAGAGCCATCTATGAACAAAAAGAAAAAAGAAAAAAAAAAGGAAAGCATACATAGATCAACACAATTCAACCGTGCCGAGTTAAGAGCCAGTGTGAAAATACTTACAGTGGCTGTTCCCTAGAAAGTTGAGCAGAAAGAGGTCTCAAGAGGCATGGTAGAGGCCCTCTAAATATCGGATTCAGGGAGAATGGATGAAATGGCCCCAGCAACCAACTTAACATTATCGAAGAAGGAATCTTCATCAGTCTTCTGGCCCTCCCTCCTTTTGACTTTGGGACCCTAGAGAGGCAGTTGGGATGGTTGCTCAGGCGGTCTGGGGGGTACAAAATCTGGCTTGATTCCAGTAATCAGCCCCAATATTCCCTCAACCTCAGAAAAGGTAGGGGAAGCCAGCCCTGGCTCGGAAGTCTTTCGGGGGGCAAACTGGGCCCCTTGAAAAGGAGAAGGGGCCAGGGATTAAGATGAGGGAGTCTGTCCTCCCTTACTCAGGGCAGAAGAAGAGGGCACTCCTAACTTCTGCACTTTAGCTCTGTCAGCAGGGCTGCCTCCAGAGCTAGTATCGGCCTTCCGTTTGCCACTTTTCCTACTCTTCTTCAGTAGGTCAACTTTGACTTGGAGTTTCTCAGGGGTAGATTTCATTATGGAGGAGCCTGGGAGATCTAGACCAAGCAAGTTAGACAAGAGAAAGGAAAAAGAAGGAAAGACAAGGGAATCAACTTAGAAAGTGTTACCTTCTATGTCTTCAGGCCTAACAACTGAGATAGGGAGCGGAGCTTCAATCGATACCTCAGGAGGACTGAATCCCTGTGTTACTAAGACCCAGGGCTTGATGAGCTCGGAGTACTTCTCTGAATTGCACTTCTCCAACTTTTGCTTTACCCTTTCGTCCTCAGCACTGAGCTCTGGTTGAATGCCTGAAAAGCAACACAAGGAGAGCAAAGGTCAAAAAGGTGACTCAACAATTCCCAAACCAAAGCTCAATCAGTTCAAACAAGAGCTCACCTAAGTTATCAGGGGCGGACCAAGTTCTAGGGATACCCAGCGTATCAGTCCTGTTAGCAGGGTTGTACTCCCAGTTGATGCCCCCAACAAAAAAGAATTATTTCTTCCAACCCTTATGGGAGCTCGAGAGATGAGTAGTGATTTGCCTAGTCGTAGTTCGCTTGGAGATATATAAGAAATCCTTTGATAAGGTGAGTTTGACATTAAAGAGATCCACAAGCAAGGAAAGGATGGGGACCCTGAGTCCATGAATCTTGAAGAAAACCAGAAGACCCACAAGTACACCCCAGAAATTAGGGGAGAGCTGAGCAGAGTAGACATTGAAGTGTTGCAAAACACTCTTGGTGAAGGGATGTATAGGGAAATGAAGACCATTCTCAAAAGCTGCCATAGAGAAACATACCCTCTTGTGAACTTGGGCAACGTATGAGGTGTATTTATTTGGACACCAGGAGGAAAACCGTAACTAGCACTGAGAATTCTCACATAAGAAGAGTCAACCTCACTAGGTCCTACAAGCTCAGCGTGCTTAAAGGCGGCCCTTATGCCCGCTGCACTGTCAAAGACTCCTATTCCATTCACCTTGCCCTTACCTTTGATGGGATTAAGGGGCACAAAAGAAGACGATGGGGATGGTTCCTCAGTATTTTCCTCAGCATCAACAGCATCCACATTGGGGAAGTTGTCGATTTCTTCGCCTACATCCCCTAAATCAATGTCCTCTTCGGCAGACCTTTCCCCCAAGAGAGAAGCAGAGGAGTGTATAACTTTGGAAGGAGTAGACATGACTGGACAGAAGAAGGGTAAACTAAAAGAACGGTAAAGAGGGGAAATACTGATTAAGCACTCCCTAATAACTTTAGGGTCAGCGCAGTAGCTTCCAATAGCAAGGATTCGCACGATAGAAGACCAGTCCACGAAGTGGGGGAGAGGAGACAAGCAGTAATTTCGATTCCAAAAGTAAAAGAACCGAAAAGCCCAGAAATACAATGGCCACCTCGAATTCGAGGGATCCACAACGAGAAAAGATGAAAAAGGAACAGAAGGGCGTACCTAGGGGGAAAGAGCAACGAACAGTAGCCTGGAGTGAAATGGAAGAAAGAGGGCAATGTGAATCCTCAAATTGAACCCACAGAACTCAATCTTGAACGAGGAATCAGAGAATTCCAAACCAGAAAGCCAAGAAATCTCAAGAAGAGAGAAGCAACAGAGAAGTTGAACAATGGAATAAGGCGGTTCAGATAGCCGTTTGAGCATTTAAAGCCTGAAAGACGTGGACTGAAACGTACGCGAAAAATGAGGAAGCCATGATTGCTGAAAGTCGCCAAAAAGGCCAAACTCACGTGTGGGCCAAGGTTAGCCACGTGCAGATCCTACTCGGTTTACAAAACAGCTCAACTCCTGCCCAAGCCCGCTTGAATCAGGGGCTGGGGGGCAACTGATGACAGCTCAAACAAGCCTTAACTGTGAGGTCAGGTCAGGAGGTCGGGTCAGGAGTTCAGGAAAGACACGAGGAACTCAGAGAACCAGGGGTGGAGTTCCCCTTGGAGAGATCGTAGTTGAACCGACCAGAAAATAGCTGGATGACTGCAGGAATTGGGCCTCATGCATGAAACTCTCAACCAACCAAGATTCTCTCTTAAAATCAAGGAGGATCCCATGAATAATGGGCAAAGATCTCGGCCGAAATCTCATGGAATAGGGGGCAGCCTTATAAATACTATGCAACGCCTCATCGTGAGGGAGACGAAAGAGAGAAAAACCCTAATCAGTTTAGCACTGTCTCGTATTATATTCAACTAATCAATAGAGAAGAAAAAGAGCAAGAACCTTCATTGAAGAATGGACTAGTCGAGCTCTTGAGCCGGTGAACCACTATATTTTCACTGCGTACATTCCTTTAATCCCCTCAATATTTCATTGCAGCATCATACACGAGCCTTGTAGCTCTGATCCACGCTCATCTCACGTTACGTGCACCTTTTGCTCATCCACGTTGATTCACGCCATCAGGTTTCATGCTAATCCATCTATCTCCGTGAACAAAAAATGCCGCTCCCCAAGCCCCCATCCTTTGAAAAGATAATCTATCAAATGCTGGACAACCAATGTTATACTGAAACTAAGCGAAAAGGAGAGGAAAAACAACATAAGGGACAGAGATGAAGCTTTTACACAAACACCACCCATGCATGTATAACCACCTTGATCCAAATCTCAACCTGTAAGCTGACCATAAAAAATGGCTAAAGACAACAGTCAATGATAAAAAAATTTCTATCTGCTAAACATGTTCTACTACCAAAGAGCATAGCAAAATTGGCGGCGTCGTTTAAGAGTTCGAAACTGATAATTGTTGACTAAACCATTTGAATAGACATGTGTAACATGTAGAGTTCGAGTAATTGTATGTATCCCGAAAAATGGTCTAATATGACCAGATGCTTCTCTTCATGAAAAAGACCATATAGGACTCTCTCACACATTGCAAGTCACATATGAAATGATAGACATGTAGATTGAAAGAGACCCAAGAAGCAACTATTAGCTTATAGAAGTGCAACAAACATTGCTAAAAATAAAAGCTGTAACTTAATAAAGGAATTTTGAATGATATCATTGGTTGACAGGCCTGGGTGTGCCATGCATTTTCCTGGGTTGGGTATATTTTCTTTTACTATATATTATTTTTTTAAGTAAAATTTGAAATAAATCTCAAATTTTAATTCAGGTGAATACCGTCTTTTAATATAAAGTAAATAAATATTGATTATAATTTTTTTGGCCAAATTCAATATAAAGTAAATAAATATCGATTATTACTTTTTGGCCAAACACCGAGTCCTGGAAGAGTTTTATTAAAACACAATAAAAAATATCACACCTAAAGGGGGAAATAGTCAAATCTTACTTGTGAATTAATTAACTGATAAAAAAGCAAAGAAAACTTAAAAACAATACAATGCATGAGATGCACTGTTCCTTCAGGAAAAAAAAAAAGAAGAGGTACACGGTAAAAAAAATATATTATGGCATTTTCAAGAGTCCTCAAAGTGGAATTATATAGATATTGGAAGGGGTAAATATGTCATTTTGGACCAAATTTTGAAAACAATAAAAGGACCTTTGGACGTGCTGGTGTCGTATCAATTTTGTGCTCGTGCCCGTGCCCGTGCCCGTGCCAGTGTCATGCTGAATACTGCTTCTCATATCGTGTCGACACTACTGGGTTAGAATTATAGGCATGGCATGGGTAAGATCCACTCAATACTTATTAGTGAGTCTTTGACCAGTAGAAATGTCGATGGTCAAATTTGGACTGAATTTCAATTGATCCAAATTTAAATTGGATTTGAAAACTTAGATCTGAATTTGACTTTAATTTTAAGATGAATTTTATTTTTAATCATATTTGTATATATTAATAATGAAATAGATATAAAAATTGATTTGGATACAAATAATCGGTAAAAAATATCAATATAAATAATTGATTAAATTTGAACTAAAATTAAAAACTGATCAATTGATAGGATTACACACCAAGTCGATGATGGTTTTGATGCAGATTTAATTAAACAAAATAACAATGCTTCAAAAAAAATAAAAAAATTGATAAAGCTAAAATTACACTAGATAAAAAATCAATATTATTATCTCGTACAAAAACAAGAATAGCAAGAAAAATAATGAAAACATATTTACCTTATGTATCACGATCCTCAAATGAGCATTCGCTATCGAAGAGTTTTGCTATAATTTACACTACATGGTTAATAAAACCCAAATGCACCTATATCTGATCATATTCAAGAATGACGCATCTGATTTACTAGATAAATTCGAGATATAACTTTGGTTATCTTAATTTTAGTTTTGATTGCAGCCGTAAAGAAGGAGAAAGGTGAAGCAATGCGAATATAGAGAAAACCCTAACGCAATTTATAGGAGAGGAGAGTGATATTCTTAAAAATATTGTCGATTTAATGTGAGATTCGATATTTTTCCATGCTTAGTTTTTTTTTAAGATATATTAGCATCAAACCTAATTAAAGTGCTAATATAAATGGTTCAAACATTAAATGCTGTATATTAAAACATTACCTTAAATTAGGAAAAAAATTCTCTATATTCACCCATATATTATAAATTATTGTATTACCATTTTTAGATAATTGTTGGTATTCTCCAAAATACTCGGTCAATCGTGTTGATGAATCCTAATACTCTGTTTGGTAAGAAAGATAGAAAATAGGACAGATGAAAAGTACGAGAAATATATTTTGTATCATTCAATAAAGGAAAGTAGGAATGATATATTTTTTTTTCCTTTGTGTTTTGTTGGATAGATGAAAAATAAAAATGATTAATTTTTTTTTTTGTATTTGGTAAGATGAAAAAAATATTTTTTAATTTTAATTTTTTAATTTTTTTAAAAAAATATAAATACATATTTTATCATTGTATTTATATATATATATATATATATATAATAAATCAAATAAGTGTTTGAACTTATGGGGGATATATTTTCCCCCAAATTTCACACACCCAACACACTTTTTCCCCTTAAATTTTAAAAATCCAACACACACACACACACTCCATAACACACAGCTGCATATACATACACACTCTAATACACACATTCCAATGCATGCACAGTGTTATAATTCAGTGTACAATGACTTTAGTCGCATGATATCGCTAGTATGTATATATCAAATGATATATAAGCAAATAAGATATATTTTTAACATAAATAATTAACTTTTCATCTACTTTTCTTCTAATTTTGGAAGAATTGATTTTGATGAGTTAGAAGGAAAATTCATCTATCAATTTTTTCATATATCCTATTTTCTTTTTTTTTACCAAATATGATGTTTTATCTATCTTTCAAACTTTACATTCTTCAATTTTTTCACTATACCAAATGGAGCAAAAGAGATCCAACCATCCTTTCTCTTACATGTAGAAGAACAATGTTATATAGATTTATAATTTTGACTTAAATAATCACTATCATTGATTTTATTGTATATTTGAATATTTATTAAAATTCAATAATTATTTAATGATTATGATTAATGAAGTCAACAAATCAATTTAATTTTTTAAGTTCAAGTAATATTTTCTTGACTTGAAAAAATTCAACCACAACTATTCACATGGTTAAATCTCTAGGTCGAAAGAATGTTATAATTAACTAATAATACGTGAGATTATCAACTATTATTAACATACGGGGGATTATCAGCTAATAATAATTTCTCTCTCACCATCAAACTAAACCCGAATCACACATTCTTGCTCCAATTATTAATCCGATCCTCCGTTCGAAATAGCAACAAATTTCTCGAAAGACCCTTTTCTTCTTCGTGGTCGTCGGGTCGAAATATATGATTTCGAGTCGGACTCGGGTTGCGTAGAGAGAAACCCTAAGTTACACTTCATCCTCTGTTTCTACTGCTTCTGAAAGTGTCCTGGTTAATCTCTCTCTCTCTCCATCTCTCACGCACAGTTGATCAATTTGTATGTGTATGGCCAGTTGCCTAATGGGAATTCGTCAAATTATTATTTTGGGAAATGAATTGCTTGATTTTGATATTTTGATTGAGATTTGTAGGTCCTATTTGGTTTATATTTTAAAAAATAATATTTGAAAATAATTTTTGAGAAGAATTTTAGAAAATTATTTTTGATTTTTTCTGTGACGAAAAACTTGTTTGGTTATATGATTTCAAAAACAGTTTTACAGAATAGAAAACAGTAAAACTTATTTGGACAGTTTAAATATATATTTGAACAATAATTCAAAAATTAATAATAAAAAAAAATACGTAAAAATTATTTTTAAATAGACAGTTTCATAAAAAAATTTAATAAACTAAATTTTAAAATAAACCGAACTGATTAAACTGTCTTCAATTTATAACAGATTCAATATCAAATTATATATAAAATCAATCAACCAAATAACAATAAATTGTTTTTTACCCAAAAAATATCATATCAATAGCCACACCAATAACATAATCAATATCAATGAACGAAAAAATATGAGATCTAAAGCCCCTTGGTTTATATATAACTTGAGATCTGAACCAAAAAAATCAGATCATATCCAAAAAAAAAAATCAGATCTGTGTGTCAATATTCTGAAAAAAATCAGATCATATCAAAAACTAAAAAAAAAAAAATCAATCTGTGTTTGATAAAAAAACATCAAATCTGTGTCAATATTCGGATTCTTTACAATATATATATATATATNATCAGATCTGTGTGTCAATATTCTGAAAAAAATCAGATCATATCAAAAACTAAAAAAAAAAAAATCAATCTGTGTTTGATAAAAAACATCAAATCTGTGTCAATATTCGGATTCTTTACAATATATATATATATATATATATAACCGGATCTAAACCAAAAAAATCAGATTAGATAAAAAAAAATTCAGATCTGTGTTTTCGCCTATTAAACTAGATCTGAACCAATCGTCGAAGAGCTCGCAGTAGATCTAATCGTTGGACAGCTCCAGTGTGTGTGTGTGTGTTTTGTCGAAGAAGACACAATCGCCGGAGAAGACAGTCACCGAAGAAGACACAGTCCGTCTGAGAGTCTGTGGAGAGAGAGAGAGAGAAAGATGGAGAGAGTGACAAAAGTCAGGGAGAAAAGACAAAAGAAAATTTGTTTTTTTTATCCTATGACTTGTTTTACTTATAAGGAAACTCGAAGGAAACCTCATTAAACTTGAAAACAAGCTCCCTGTGTTTTTTAGTTTTTGCAAAAAGAACCTTGAAAACAAGCCCAACTTGTTTTCTAATTTTATGTTTTAATCCCCCATTTTTTTCAAAAATTGGAGAATAAAATCACAAATCAAACAACTTCTGAAAATTTTTTAAAGTTCGAGAACAGAAAACAGTTTTTGGGAATCACACCAAGCAACCCCGNACAGCTCCAGTGTGTGTGTGTGTGTTTTGTCGAAGAAGACACAACCGCCGGAGAAGACAGTCACCGAAGAAGACACAGTCCGTCTGAGAGTCTGTGGAGAGAGAGAGAGAAAGACGGAGAGAGTGACAAAAGTCTGGGAGAAAAGACAAAAGAAAATTTGTTTTTTTTTATCCTATGACTTGTTTTACTTCTAAGGAAACTCGAAGGAAACCTCATTAAACTTGAAAACAAAATCCCTGTGTTTTTTAGTTTTTGCAAAAAGAACCTTGAAAACAAGTCCAACTTGTTTTCTAATTTTATGTTTCAATCCCCCATTTTTTTCAAAAATTGGAGAATAAAATCACAAATCAAACAACTTCTGAAATTTTTTTAAAGTTCGAGAACAGAAAACAGTTTTTGGGAATCACACCAAGCAACCCCGTAGTTTTTTCTATCTGGCTTTTATTCCGAATCATTGCTTGGTGGGTATCTCGAAAATAAATTCCACAGTCAAGGACCCACTATAACTCAAACAGGACAGGACTCTCGTGGTCACGTGCACGGTTACTATCCTATTGGTCCCTCCTCTCCTTTAAAATAAAAAAAAAAAAATTGTTTGCGACTTCAAATTAAGGTTTCATTTGCTACATCGTTAAAGCCTGTGTGCCAGATTTGTTTGCAAATCAAGGCGGTACAATATAANATAAAAATTGTTTGCGACTTCAAATTGAGGTTTCATTTGCTACATCGTTAAAGCCTGTGTGCCAGATTTGTTTGCAAATCAAGGCGGTACAATATAAAAGTGGAAGAATCATTCTATTGCAACATATGAAGAGTAGGAGATGGCTGGAGCAAGATCCCCGGTAACATTGATGATGCTGGAACTTGAGGTGTGAGGAGAGTGCTTAAGCTGAAGAGCTTAGGACTTGTGGATAATGGTTTGTAGGCGAAAGATAGGGAAGATAATAACCAGAGGTGGAGTTTGGCAGCTCTGTTTAACGTTACAATAAATCCTGGAAGGAGGACAGCGCAGGGAGAGAAATAAGAATACAAGGGTTATAGCGGTTTACCAACTTAAGAGTTTGACTATTTCACTCTAACAGAATCTCTTATTCCTTGGATTGTATAATTCTTAGGGAAAAAAATAGATTACAAAGTGCCTTCGATATCCTTTTATATTGGGAAAGGGTGGGTGGTTCTTATGTCATCATCATGTAATTCCCAAGTTTCTTAGGATCCTTTTGAGGAAATATAGAGTCATTAGAGNAAGATAGGGAAGATAATAACCAGAGGTGGAGTTTGGCAGCTCTGTTTAACGTTACAATAAATCCTGGAGGGAGGACAGCGCAGGGAGAGAAACAAGAATACAAGGTTATAGCGGTTTACCAACTTAAGAGTTTTGACTATTTCACTCTAATAGTCTCTTATTCCTTGGATTGTATAATTCTTAGGAAAAAAAATAGATTACAAAATGCCTTCGATATCCTTTTATATTGGGAAAGGGTGGGTGGTTCTTATGTCATCGTCATGTAATTCCCAAGTTTCTTAGGATCCTTTTGAGGAAATATAGAGTCATTAGAGATTACATTCTCTATGATATAACATGACATTCTAAAAGATGCTAAGGTGTCTTTGAGGCCCGGATGCATCAAGGATATACTAAGGTCTCCCAGGGCTATAATAGAGCTTGGTATGAGATCTTTCTTTCTTGAGGACGACCTCTAGTTTCCTCAGCTAGTTTGCGAGTAAGGGAGCATGTCCATCCTGAGCTGGAAATGCTGGTGTTTGAGGTCGCTCTTTGACAGGTTATTCATGAGACTCATTGTACACAAGTGAATTTCTCACTCATTAATTGTAAATGATCTACCAAAAAAAATTGAAGAAAAAATATATTAAAAAAAATATAAGTCAGAGATGGCCGCATGGCCATTCACATGCATCCCCGATTTTCAGGCAACATGGAGGTTAGTGAGCTGATCTTTTGCCTATTCCCCCTCTTTTTACTTCTCAAGTATGAAAGGATAAATGTTTACGCTAGCAGTTATGGTAAGCTGGATATGTTTCCCCTTTGTTAGCATCAAACAGGAAAATTTTCCCAAATAATGAGAAGAAACTATAAACGTTCACGCGTGCCACCAGCGTGGTGAAGGGTGGAGAAGGGAGGGAGAAATTGGAATCACTTACCTACTGCGAGCATTGGTTTTGGAATCACCTACCTACTGCAAGCAGTGAAAACCAGTACCAAGATCAAGTCATAGACAAGCAGACCTAATTTTAACAGCCAAAAATGAGCAAGGCTTCAGCCATTTTTTAAGCTGGCCGTTGGTGAATGTAGCTGCAACTGCTCTCTTCCGAGTAAGCAAAGCTTCCAAGAGTTTTTAAACATTCTAGTATCTGAATACATGCATCATGGCAGGCTTACCATCATTTTACACCTCCAGCAATCTCGTAAAATTAAATATCGGGTACCACTTCTTTTACTCACAAGGAGATTAACCAAATTCAGGATGCAAACAACAAGGAACTTTCAGTAGTATACATAAAAAGCAAGTACCTGAAAATCTCAATGATCAAAATTTGTTCCTGAACAAATGAAAATCTCCTAAACCGAGTCCCTCCCAAACAAAACAAAAAGAAAGGTTTCTATAAAGTCTAAACATGCTAATTGAAATGGTAGCCACTCAGTGAGACTTGACGTACTCCTGAACAATGTGGAGACCTTCAGTTTCCTCCCCATAATCCTGCGAGGCAAACAAAGGATTAAATTCCTATGGAAAGGTACCCCAATACACTCATAATATGCAATTTGTTGCTTTAGCATTCTACCTTTACAACAACACAGGAGCAACCCACAACCTTCCTTGCTTTTCCCTCTGAATCAATCTTGCACAACTATGGAAGAAACCAAAGTTAATACCAAAGCATAGCTGCTAATTTTCATTTCAAAAAACAAAATAATTGGATGGCAGAGTAACATAATCAGGTGCATTATTTGGAGGGGAAGGGCAGGGGCCCTGGAGGGGAATTTGCATCAAGATTCACTCTAAATTATCTAATTAAAGTAGGAATGGTACAAAAAATAAGATATCTTTCCCATTTGGTTATTTTATCTGATTTAAGGCATCCCATAAGCTTGCCACACAAACAAATATTCTGAGACTAGAGACATATAGGAAACCATCTACCATCAAGCTTAGAAGGAAGAGAGACAGGGAGGGAGGTAACAGAATAATGTCAGTAACAAGGGGAAAAGGGTAAAAAAAACTAGCAAATCAGCAAAAGGTTTTCACTTACACCAGCCCATTCGCCAAGAGTCTTAGCATTGGGGACGGTTATCAAGTTTACATTGTGGTCAGCACACAGTGCTTTGACCAATTTGACATAGTCTGGCTGGTTGCAGTCCTCTGCCAATACACAAAGCTGGCCAGCATGTTTCTCAATCACCTTTGCACCTTCATGAAGGCCTCGAGCTAGACCACCATGAGCCAGTGATTTTCTCAGCACAAGTTGCAATGCTGTCATGATGTCCATGGGCTCTCCAAGAGCTGGAGCTGGAGCTGGAGCTGGAGCAGGTGCCTCAGTGACAACACCCTCTTCACTGCAAATTCAACAAATTTGAAACAAAAAAAAAAAAAAGAGAATTTAAGAAGTCAAGAGAGAGGCCGATAATTATCTTTATGATATTCTTTTTTTGGGGGGAGGGGAGGATGCAAGTTAGTGTTTTATAACCTTGCTACTAGTATAATCATGTAAAAAAACACGTAAAATAACCTCACAGCTCAAATGAATTAGTCTGAATGCAACTCCAAACCAAAATGATTTCTTAACTGTGCTTGTCATAACCAAGGGAATGATATTGAGTCATTGACAAATATTTCCAATAAATAACCAGTTGATTTTCAGCTTTTCAATCAAATGATGTCAACCCTTCAATGAGCTAGAGGGGAGGGACAAGAAAAATCTGCCTTTACACAGGGCGCCAGGATATAAATATAGGAATCAAAAAACTAAGTCAAGTCATTACTCATAAAACAGTTATATTTACTTACCCAGACATCTTTTATGGTTTCTTCAAACTGTGTCTCAAACCTGCCACCAAAGGCAAAACACAATTCAAATAAAACTTTAGGGCAGCTTAACCGAGCACACGACAGATTGAAAAGTCAGGTGCAACATTAAATATTATCCAGCAAGATAACAT
The DNA here is from genome assembly GCA_963454935.2 of Ilex paraguariensis. Taxonomy (NCBI): domain Eukaryota; kingdom Viridiplantae; phylum Streptophyta; class Magnoliopsida; order Aquifoliales; family Aquifoliaceae; genus Ilex; species Ilex paraguariensis. The sequence continues at coordinate 340,958 of CAUOFW020003003.1, read as the reverse complement.
CATTGTGCAACTTATCACAAAAACATATCATAATTGATAAGAAATAGAACTTCAGACAAGTTATCATCAATCTGGCAATTGACCCAACATCAAAACCAATGGTGAAGATACAATACTACAATACCTATGGTGATTTCTATCTCTTGTTTCTTGCTTTGTTTGTTTGCAGGTCCAATGCTCTATTTTTTTTAGCAACAAAAGCTCTACTTGCTTCACCTACCGTGTTAGAAGTCAATCCCTCAATATGTTTAAGGCCATCGGCCAATGAACCCCCCCCATATCTTATTTCACCCCCATGGCAATGATCTTCCGTTCTACATCATTCTCTACCCCAATTTCAAGGTTTTACAAATATTCCTACAAAAAGAATCCCTTCTAACACCCCCNCAACTAGTATAATCATGTAAAAAAACACGTAAAATAACCTCACAGCTCAAATGATTTAGTCTGAATGCAACTCCAAACCAAAATGATTTCTTAACTGTGCTTGTCATAACCAAGGGAATGATATTGAGTCATTGACAAATATTTCCAATAAAACCAGTTGATTTTCAGCTTTTCAATCAAATGATGTCAACCCTTCAATGAGCTAGAGGGGAGGGACAAGAAAAATCTGCCTTTACACAGGGCGCCAGGATATAAATATAGGAATCAAAAAACTAAGTCAAGTCATTACTCATAAAACAGTTATATTTACTTACCCAGACATCTTTTATGGTTTCTTCAAACTGTGTCTCAAACCTGCCACCAAAGGCAAAACACAATTCAAATAAAACTTTAGGGCAGCTTAACCGAGCACACGACAGATTGAAAAGTCAGGTGCAACATTAAATATTATCCAGCAAGATAACATCATTGTGCAACTTATCACAAAAGCATATCATAATTGATAAGAAATAGAACTTCAGACAAGTTATCATCAATCTGGCAATTGACCCAACATCAAAACCAATGGTGAAGATACAATACTACAATACCTATGGTGATTTCTATCTCTTGTTTCTTGCTTTGTTTGTTTGCAGGTCCAATGCTCTATTTTTTTTAGCAACAAAAGCTCTACTTGCTTCACCTACCGTGTTAGAAGTCAATCCCTCAATATGTTTAAGGCCATCGGCCAATGAACCCCCCCCATATCTTATTTCACCCCCATGGCAATGATCTTCCGTTCTACATCATTCTCTACCCCAATTTCAAGGTTTTACAAATATTCCTACAAAAAGAATCCCTTCTAACACCCCCTAAGTCAGAACACAACAATTGAAGGATTCGATTGTGATAGATAACAATATCAAAAAGACTGGCAGGCGAGATAATTGTCAATAGTAATCCCTATCATCGTCTTCTCAGCTATAATATCCCACAATTACACCAATGTATACTTTACCTACGGGCGGCTGCTCCGCAAGAGGCAATACTGGACATTGCCACCAAAGAAGGGGAGGTGAGATATTCATATCCTTGAACCCATGTGTGTGTGTGTGTGAGAGAGAGAGAGAGAGAGAAAGAGTATATTATATGCCTTCCTGGGTCGATAAAGAAATTTCCTAGATATAGTCCACTGGATCAAACATGTATAAAAGGACCATAACATAATCCTTATAGAAAATCACAGCTTTTAAGAGAGAGAAATTGACTTCTAGACAGAAAGAGAGAGATAGGTACCTGTGAAGAGGGCAGTGGGAGCACGAACCGGGGTCTCTCAGTGTGCTACACAAATGGAGAAAGATGAAGAAGAAGAAGAAGAAGAAGAAGAGGAAGAAGCAGCCGCAGAACGCTTGTGGCATTATAAGCGGCATGTGTGAAGAAGACTTAACCCTAGTTTCTCAGTGCCCATGTTGAGAGCTGAGTCTTTGGGCCTTGATGGGTTCTCCCCTTGGGCTTAACATGAATTAGGCCCAACCCAATATTCCTAAATAGCTTTTTTTTTTGGTTAAAAGTAAAAGAAAAATAATTATAGTCTCAAGAAAATCTGCAAAAATAAAAATATATATGTGTCTTGTTCTCATTGGTGAAAAACGCTAAATAGTATTGATAAAAACAATTTTACAATAATGCTTTCATTGAGAGTCGAACTCAAGACCTCCCGCTTACTAAACGGGTGCTCTAACCAACTGAGCTATGAAAGCAGTTAGGCCACAGTTTTCAAAATATGATATAAATAGCAATTTTGGAAATTTCTGTCTTTACGTTTTTTTGTGGGAAAGGAATTTCTGTCTTTATTTTGATTTATCACTAATTGATCTATTACACAATATATACCTTATCCGATCACTCAAATAAAAAATAAAAAAAGAGGGAGAAATTAGAATGAGGTACATCAAACTAGAGTTAATTGTAAAAAAATACACAAAAAAAATGTATAGTAAAAAAGTCCTTAATTTTAAGACTTATTTGTGTCCAAGTACATTATTTGAAATTTTCAGATTTTTTGGTGTCTTTTTTGTCCCCCCTTGATCAATGTTTAATTTTTTTAGAAAGTGGTGCATTAAATATCTCTTAGTTTTATAGAAGAATTTTAATAATCCATATTTGTATGTCCTCCCTTGATTCATGCGTAGTTTTTTTTGAAAAGAGATTTTATTTTCAAATTATATTTAATGTATCTTGATTCATGCATATTTTTTTTTTTAGAAAGTGGTTTTATTTTCAAATTATATTAATATTCAAACTCCATAACAGTGTAACAATAACAGTGTAATAAAATATTTACACAAAATATTGTACTATTATATTTTGTCAAACATATATTTTTATATAATTTTATTTAAAACAGTCTATCTCCGTTTTAAATTTGTTACCACATGCACAAAATCATTGAACTTTGTTTTTATTACAGTGTATTGCTACACTGTCTTTATTACAGGGTATTGTTACACTGTTTTTGTTATACTATTATGGAGTTCGGATATTAACAAATTTTGAAATTCAAACAAGTGATATATTTTAAAATAAACAGAATATTGAAGTTCTTTTATAAAACTAGTAGTAATAAATATTTAATGTATAAATATAATTTAAAAATAAAATCACTTTCTAAAAAAAANTGAAGTTCTTTTATAAAACTAGTAGTAATAAATATTTAATGTATAAATATAATTTAAAAATAAAATCACTTTCTAAAAAAAAATATACATGAATCAAGGTGCAATAAAGATAAGAGATTTTGAATTAAATGACTCTAAATTTTTTCACAATTATGTCTAATTTAATGTACCGACTTTTAAAGAATCAAAAAAGAAATCGATACGAAGATATGAAGTTAGTGGATATTGGTTTAGTCTTACTCGATCTAGATTATTAATATGTGTGATCTATCAGACCCAATTGATAAAATACATCGGATAAACGTAGTTAAACAAATCGATTGTATGCAAAGTAAGTCGGACATTTGTTGAACAACATTTTACCACGAGAACATACAAGAGTTATTTAAAAAATATAATACAATGAGACCTACAACTAACAATATTACATCGAAGCCTCCAAGTTTTCATATGATGACAGCACGTAGTGATGACATGATGTGTTTCATTCAATATTATCTTAGTTTGGTGATTGTTGTAGCTAAGGGGTTTTAGTGCAATTTTTCATACCTGAGGCGATGTGTCTAATTCAGTGCCAAACTTTAAGGGGTCTATATGTAATTTACCCATAATTATTTGAATCTTCCCTCTCGTCATCACCCCTCTCTATCTGTTCACTCCAAAGCCTTTAAATGCCCCAACTTTGCCATAAATTCTTTCTTGTCTCTTTGCCACCTTCATTACCTTTGTGTCGAAGCCCAAACTTTGTCTCTCACTTAAATTTTTCTTTGTGTCTTCATATTCGATTGATTCAATCATATATCTATAAACTTCGAATCTTTGCTTACAACAGGTAGACTTCGATGACAGTTGATCCATTTCTGTATGAATTTTGTTTTTCTATTACTCTTGATTACTTTACTGGGTTTTACTTGAAATTGGTTTTCTTCTTGATTCGATTGTACCTATACTCTGTTGTTTTTTCTTGCAGTTCTGGTTAGAATCAAGAAGGTTTCGGTGAAGACCCGTTAAGGTTTCGACGATTCAAATTCTGGGAAGATATTGCTCTTTGATCGATTTTTTTACCGTTAAGAAATGTCGCTTTTTGCTAAAAGCGATTTGATTGAAATTCGAGACGTGTGGAGTGACAATCTTGAAAAAGAGTTGACTACTATTGGTGACATAGTCGACCGCTTTCCATACATTGCAATGGACACCGAGTTTCCAGGCATAGTTCTTGAACCAGTTGGCTGCAATGATTTGACTTTTAAGTACCAACACATGAAGGTCAATATAGATATCTTGAAATTGATTCAGATTGGGTTTACATTTTTTGACGAGCAGGGCAATTTACCCCCCCGTGGAATCGACAATAAATACTGCATTTGGCAATTCAATTTCCGGGAATTCAACCCTGCTGAGGATGTCTATTTCTCTGACTCTATTGAGCTCTTGCGTGGTAGTGGGATTGATTTCAAGACGAATAATGAAAAGGGTATTCATGTTAGTCAATTCTCGCAGCTCTTGACAACGTCAGGGGCTGTTTTGAATAATAAAATGACTTGGGTGGGTTTCCATTCTGCCAATGATTTTGGGTTCTTGGTTAAGCTCTTGTCTGGGAAGAATATGCCTGATACCCAAACAGAGTTCTTTGAATTGATTAATACATATTTTCCAGTCATTTATGACATCAAGCATATCATAAGGTACCGTAATGACCTTCATGGTGGATTGAGCAAGCTCGCGGAGTCGTTGGGAATTGAGAGGGTTGGAGTTAGTCATCAAGCGGGTTCGGATAGTTTGGTCACAGCTGGTATATTCAAGAAGTTGAAAGATTCCTACTTCACTGAATCACATTCACTGGATAAGTATGCTGGTGTCTTGTATGGTCTCGAAGTTAGGGACTGACAGAATACTGATAGAAAAACAAAGGAAATGAATAACAATATATGAACAAAAAAAAAAAAAAAAAGATAGTTGCGCATAGGAATACAAGAGTGTGCATGAAGATGCCACATTTTTTTTTTGGGTATACTACTGTACAACAAAGTTGCTTAGTTATGAATACGCCGTTAGACTGGCTTAATTCTTTTCTCTGTCTCTCTGCATCCTTCGTTTCATGGTTTGTGTTCCGTGGATGATACAACTTTCTTGGTTTGGCCATAAATGGGTGCAGAAGTTCATTTCCACAGCATATACATCGCCATCGCTGCCGCCACCACCACCACCACCATCGCCGTCGCTGCCGCCATCACCATCGCCGTCGCTGTCGCCACCACCACCACCACTATCACCATCACCGCCGCCACCACGTTAAATTCCACTCACCACAACTATCACCGTTTCCTACCATCACTATTACCGCCCACTACTTCTCACTCTACTATAAATTGATGCTTAAATTCTACCATCACCGTTTCCTACCACCACTACTACCGCCCACTATCTCTCACCCCACTATAAATTGATGNCACTACTTCTCACTCTACTATAAATTGATGCTTAAATTCTACCATCACCGTTTCCTACCACCACTACTACCGCCCACTATCTCTCACCCCACTATAAATTGATGCTTAAATTCTTTTATCTTTTATCTATATTTGTGATTTGATTTTGATATAAATATAAATATATTTATTATTTACTATTTTTTATTACTCTGTGCTTTCAAGCACAGACAATAACTAGTAGCTTCATATAATACCATAATAAAAATGAATTATTAGTTAATCAACTGCTTTTGATAAAAATCATATTTGTATCCCTATTTTTTTTTTTTTTTTTATAAAAAAAATCATTTATTTTTTCTCTACATCATCAAAATAATTTAACAAGTGTTTTTGTCAATACAAGTGACACTCATTTATGTGATTGTGTTCTAAATAGTTATTAAATATTAAGTCATTCATCTTTTTGAATACACTAGATGAGATACTTACACATTAAGATGTTTTGAAAAGTTGGGTTAACAGTAAATTGTTTTAAAAATATAGGGGGGATAATGAGAATTTTTAAAATTTT
>CAUOFW020003003.1:229521-329975 GCA_963454935.2 Ilex paraguariensis | reverse complement strand
CTCCGCCATAATCTGAATCTGAATAATAGGCTAGAGAACCAGTCTGAGATCCTGATGCATAGAACAATCCAAGTCTAGGACAAGACTTGAGGTACCGAAAAATATGAAAAGCTGCATCAAGATAAGGCTGACATGGTCTGTGTATGAATTGACTAACTCGGTTGATAACAAATGAAATGTCTGGCCTAGTGTTAGCTAGGAAGATAAGTAAGTCTACCTATCAATCTCTGATAGACAGTCGGATCTCTCAATTCCTCACCTTCAGCAATAAGCTTCAGGTTTGGAATCATGGGTGATGATGTCGATTTGCACCCTAGCATCCTAGTGTCTGAGAGAAGATCTAGAACATACTTTCTATAAGAAAGAATAATACCCTTGCTGTTATGGGCAACCTCAATCCCAAGAAAGTATCGCAGAAATCCAAGGTCCTTCACATCGAAGGCCTTCCCAAGGTCTACCTTGACCTGCGCAGTCTCAGAAACATCATTTTCAGTAATAATAATATCATCAATATATACCAAAAGGATGACACACTGTCCATAAATATTCCTTCGAATGAAGTAAGTATGATCAGAATGACATCTGGTGAATCCTAAACGTACAACTACGTCACTAAAGTGAGAGAACCAGACTCGTGGTGACTGTTTTAGTCGATAAAGAGACTTTCACAGTCGACATACCTTTTCAGCATACTCCCCTTCACCATGAAAGTCTGGTGNCGTCACTAAAGTGAGAGAACCAGACTCGTGGTGACTGTTTTAGTCGATAAAGAGACTTTCACAGTCGACATACCTTTTCAGCATACTCCCCTTCACCATGAAAGTCTGGTGGTGCATTCATATAAATAATCTCGTCCAGATCACCGTGAAAAAATGCATTCTTCACATCCAACTGATGAAGAGACAAAGAGTACTCCGTAGTCAGAGAAATAATCAGTCGAATAATAGTCAATTTTGCCACAGAGGCAAAGGTTGCACCAAAATCACAACCTGGTACCCGAGTAAAGCCCTTTGCCACAAGCCTAACCTTGTGACGATTAATAGTACCATCCGTAAGAAACTTCAGGGTGTAAACTCAACGACAGCCAACAGGCTTCACCCTTAAAGGTAAAGAGACAAGATCCCACGTATGATTATGCTGAAGAGCGTCCATCTTCGTCTGCATGGCAAGAACCCATTGGGGCTTCTGCATAGTCTCTGAAATATAGCGAGAAATCGGTGTATCTGATAAGGCCATATTATAAGCTCGAAATGTAGGAGAAAGATTACCATAAAAAATATAAGTAGAGATCGGATATAAAGTCCTGACGATTTAACCATAACGGACAATTGGATGGCGATCACGCTGCGGATAACGACGTCCTAAATCATCATCCTTCACTGACAATGTCTCATTAGGAAAAGTAACTTGCTCAATACCTGTAATCTCATAAGTACTAACAACATGTGCATCAATATGCTTAACTAACTAAGAAGTATTACCTGAGGTAGAAGAGACATCAGCAAGGGGATGAGAGGGAGGGAGACGAATATAAACATGCAAATGAAGAGAGGCTAGTGACTCTTTACTGACAGGGACGAGTGACTTTGGTGGAGGAGAGACTGATGACTCTGTAGTGATAGTGACCAATGACTCTGGCTCCTGTGGTAACGAAAAATCAAAGCGAGTATCATCAATTGGAGGGGTAGACACAGGAGTGGAAGAAAAATAAGGAATGTTCTCAAGAAAGGTAACATCTCGATTGTGATACATATGACGCTTGATAAGATCATCACACCANTCAAGAAAGGTAACATCTCGATTGTGATACATATGACGCTTGATAATATCATCACACCAATACCCTTTAGATTGATGACAATAGCCCACAAAGACACAACGAATCGCTTTATCATCAAGCTTATGACGCGTAGGAGATCGGTCCTAAACAAAATATGTGCAACCAAAAACACGAGAGGGGACCAAAAAAAGTGTCCGCTCAGGGAATAAGACTTGTAAGAGAGCCCTATGCTAAAAAACACGACTCGGTATACGATTACATAGAAATGTAGAAGTCAAAACAACAAAATATCAATAAGATTTTGGTACCCTATACCTCTAAGCATACAACGTACCATCTCTATTAGACTTCTATTTTTCCTTTTAGTAACTCCATTTTGCTCAGGAGTATATGGACAAATGAGCTGCTGAAGGACACCCTGAGAAGAAAGGTGAGACACTAAGGCATTGGACACATATTCTTTGGCATTATCCGAACGAAGATCATGAACAATGACATCAAATTGTGTCTTAATCATCTGAAAAAATTGAGTGATGACAGGGAGTACATCAGACTTCTTATGCAAAAGGTAGATCTAAGTACAACGGGTGTGGTCATCTATAAATGTCACATAGTATTGAGCACCTGACAGAGCAGTAACAAGAGAGGGTCCTCAAATATCAGAGTGTATTAGGTCAAATGGCTTGGGTGACTGGTGCATGCGAGGAATATAACTGGTCCAAACATGTTTTGATAGGGAACATATAACACAATCAAGTTTACCACTAACACAAGCATTGCTCAAAGTAGGAAATAACATATATAAATATTTAAAATTTGTATGCCTAAAACGGTTATGCCACAACTGAATAGTTTGTGATGAAAAATCATAACGACAAGTACTAGACAAAAGACTAGCATGCAAGCTAGGAATAGATAAAGATAAAGTAGGCACAGGTGATGGAGGTGGATGAACTAGTGAAACTGGAGGTGGATCGCCTAGATAATATAATTCATCTCTCTCTCGTGTCCCCTGATAATAATCCTCTTAGTACTCAGGTCCTGCAAATAACACAAATCAGATAAAAACAAGACCGCACAGTGAAAATCTCTAGCTAACTGATGTACGGATAATAGATTCATAGCCAATTTTGGCGTATGAAAAACTGAATGTAATGTAAAGTCATCTGGGAGACGGACTGTACCCCTACTAACAATAGGGGCATGTGTCCCATCTGCTAGTTGAATCTGTGTATGAACTGCTCGTCAAAAGTGGTGAAGTGATGAGCCTTACCTGTCATATGACTATTCACACCCGAGTCTAACATCCAAAGAGGAGACGAACTGGCGCAAGCATGAAAGACACGAGGTATACCTGTAGTGGTGGCAGTAGCAGTACTTGGACCCTGAGAAGTCAGGGCGGACGTAAGTATATCCAATCGAAAAATGATAGCATCCATATCACTCTGTCAAAGAGGAGCAGTAATAATAGTAGCAGGAGCAACGCCTGTAGGTGGTGGTGCCTCAGCAATGGCAGTAGTATGACTAGGGGTGTTCACCCTACCCTACGGGTAGCAAATATAGTCTTCCGCCTTCCTACCTGATACTTTACGGAAGAATTTTTTCTTACCCTACCCGATCAGGTGTGGTATTCTTACCTGATTTCCTATCCGATTAATTGGGTAGGAAGTCGGGTAGGAAATCGGGTAAACACTTTTGTAGCTATTAATTTTTGAATTATTTTAACAATTCAATTAAATAACAAACGCAAATTTAACAACACAATAAATTAATAACACTAAAACCTAAAACAACAACAACAACAAGTATAATAAAACACAAGAAATCATGAACATTAATCCATCATAATTGTTACACAAATACAATAACAATTATTTTAAGTTTAAACTATATGAAACACATTAAAATCATAATTGCTTCAATAGATCATTAGTTCACTATAAATCTTATAACTTACACAAAAAACAAGTCTATGTTTTAACAACTCAAACATCCATAACAACGATAATGTTATAATATAAATTATACCACACAAATACTCTAATAATTACTAAAAAAAAATATAAAAAAAGTTAAATATATTTTTTTCGGGTAGGGTAAGGTAGGAATGCAGAAATTAATGGGTATTCTGCGTTCCAACCCGATTTAATCGGAAGACCAAAATCTCTTCCGCATTCCAACCCAATTTTTGCGGCTAACCGTTTAGTAGGGTAGGGTAGGGTAGAAAATCGCGGCTAATAAAAAATTTGAACACCCCTAAGTATGATTGCGAGGAGGCGGCTTAAGCTCTGGATGAAGCTTCCAACGAGCAGCCCTGAGATGTCCTACTTGGCTACAATAATCACACTGACGAGAATCTCCCTGTCTAAGCTGATGTGGGGTACCTTGACGGCGCTGGACCCAGCGCTGTCGACCCCTATACCTGGTGAAAGTACTAACAGATGTCTCAACGATAGAGGTCTCAACAGTAGGGGTATCAACTCCCTCAGTAGTAATCATATTATCAACAATACTAGGGCACTCGTGACAAAAAAATAACTCTAAAATAAATAGAGGAATAAAATAAAGGAGAATAATATACCTCAAGTCGAACAGTAGCGACAGATAAAGAAGGTACAGAAGGCTCCCAAATAATCAAGGTCACAATGTCCAAAAATTCAATAAAAATAAATAAGTGATCTACTGCATTAAGAGTAGATCAACAGAAAAGAGAATTCAAACCGTCTTAAAAAGTCCTAAAAACTGCAATGATGAGTTTCTCTCGTACTCCTTTCCATACAAGGAAATACAGAATGGGATCCTCTGGGGAGTTGAAGGAAAGTGGGTTGTTCAAGAAGCAGTTGATGTAGACATTGGTTTTGTCGGTTTGGTTGGGTAGTTGATTTGGGTTATGGGTTATGTCGCTGAACAGTGTGTTTGATTCTAGTGGGTTTGGTTGGGAACTATGAGTTTTATGCTGGTCGGTTTAGTTGGGTTGGTTTGATGTTGCAAAGTATTGGGCTGGTTTGAGTATGTTGGTCAGTTTGTGGGTGAAGGATGGCTGTCGGTGGAGGATGGGTGTATTGTTCGCTGGGCAGTTTGCCGTTATGAGTGAAGGATGAGTGTATTGTTCGTTGGGTGTATTGGTGGTTTCGACNGGGCTGGTTTGAGTATGTTGGTCAGTTTGTGGGTGAAGGATGGCTGTCGGTGGAGGATGGGTGTATTGTTCGCTGGGTAGTTTGCCGTTATGAGTGGAGGATGGGTGTATTGTTCGTTGGGTGTATTGGTGGTTTCGACTGGATGGTATGTAGCGGCTGTTGCTGTCGGTTTCGCTGGTGAGTGTTGTTGTCGGTGGGTATTGTTCGACTGGGTGGTATGGACACTGTTCAGTTGGTCTGGGTAGTCGGTCAAGGTAGTCAATGAGTTTGCTGGTTTGGTTAGGTGCTGGCCTGGGTGGTTTTTGTCGGTGGGTTGCTGGTCTGAGTAGTCGACGAGAGTAGTCGGTGGTTTAGTTTTGTGCTGGCTTGGGTGGTTTCATTGGGCAGTTTGCCGGCAGTCGGTATGGTGAGTATGGTGGAGTCTATGTGGAGGTTAGGATTAGGGTTAGGATTTGAGTTTGGCTCTGATGCAAACTTGAAATAGTTGTTAGTAAAAAAAGGATCCAAATTAAATGTAGAGCCCATATAAATAGCTAATGAAAATTTACAATAAAGATAAAAAGATAAACCAAATTAAATTCTAATAAACTAGGTTGTTATATCTCTAACAATCCTCTGAAGGTTTTCTAATCGGCAATTTCAGCAAATATGGTTCACTTTTCTGTTGCCTCAGAAAGCTCAGGGTTCCATCCATAGTTTTTTTTTTTGATCAATCATCCACAGTACAACAGATCAACTTTCAAACACGGAAATGCGACCATGACTACTTTGGATGTGCACCCATCAGGTGCTGAGAATCCAAAAAACTTGCAGTTGGAATAATTATATAATGCCTATGGAATCTTCAGATGTTACCGTAATGTGTCAATGCATAAATATGCAGATAATGCAGGAGGATTAGGAACATTTGGTAGCAGACATTTTTTCGTACATAGTTGCATAGGCACACACAGAACAAGAGGGAGAGGAAAAGGGGGAGAGGGAACCTTCGCAGAAAGCACTGTGTAGTATGTCTTTCGCTCGAAGCATCCTACTAAGAGACAAAGTTTTCTCATTGTACTTAATCTGTAACTCATCCAAATTTTCGGTTTTCATGTCAATTTCATTTGCTCGGTTGGCCACAATATAGTTTTTGTGCTGTGTTGCTTCCTGGACAAGGTTGGGGATTGTTTTCAAAACTCCTTTTCTACGAAGATAATCTCCCACTGGCCCTTCTGAATTATAGTCATCCTCACGAGCAATCCAGCCATAGATGTTTGAATTATGATGACTTTCCTCAACATTCCACTCCTTCTTACTGTGGTGCTCAGTTTCAAAAAACTTTTCAAATTCCATAGCGTTCTTGAAACCAGTCCAATCATTATCAAATTTGACTACAGCTTGTGCAACTAGCCCCTGATCATCCAAGAAAATCTCAATTCCTGAAGGCTTATATTTCGAAAACTTAGCCAACCAGTATCCTTCGCTACCCACAGCTTCCCAATTCTTTGGCTCATTTACTATATTGACAAAAATCCCTGTCCAAGGCCACACATAAAGATCATTGTACTCAGAGTTTTGCTCTGCTGGAGCTGATGCAACCACACGCTGCCGTTGTGGCTCTGCCTCGTTTGAAAGATCATTCTCCAAGAACATTGCTAGTGGCTAGTGCTAGATGGTTTGCCTTCTGTTTTGCACTTCTGTTGAAGGAATCTTTACCTACTCCTGAAGCATGAGCATAAAGACCCTTGGACTTGTAATCATGTTTCTTCTTTCCAGCGCAGAANCCCCCCCCCCGTTTCCACCAATGCCATTGTCGTTCACACAATCAATACACACCAGTTATAGTTATCAAAATCATATGATTTGTGATTCAATTCGATTCATACGATTCAATTCGATACAAGACACAAAACGATTTGTATCTTATATGAGAATCATTTTTAGAGTTTAATCGAATCTAAATCGTACAATTCAATTCGTATCGTACAATTCAATTCGTATCGCACAATTCAGTCATTTTTTTATAAAATCCAATTTTTTAGCAAAACAACGTCGTATTGTTAGCAGAGAAATTCACACCCTAATAAAATCTCAGTCTCTTTGGTCGTTCTCTCTCTCCTACTCCTCTTCTTTTTCTTCTTCTTCATAGTAAGCAAGCCCTAGCGTGCATTTTTTTTTCCTTTATTTTTTAACAATGAATTTTTCTATCTTCTGGCACCATATTTTAAAATAAATTTTTATTTTTGCTCTCAATTCTTTCGTCAATAGCTTGTTAGGTTCTAATTTTTTGTTTCAAAATGTTGACATATATGTTTTCTCCCAATTAATTTTCTTATTTGTTCTTTTTTCATTCATGTTTATAACCTAATCTGTACCGGATGTCATTGTTTTAATTCTTAAATAGTCATGGTTGTTTAATGAATTTTTTTTTCAAGTTGTTAAATTTGAAAATGGTTAAGCAAAAAATAAAAATGAAGCAAAAAGTTAGCATCTTTCTATTTAGACGACATAATTATATCAATTGATTATTTTTAANCAGTAAATAGTTGATCGGTTGAAACCCTTTGTATTCCTTCCATATATTTTGGCTACAATCAAGCAATGAGAGATAAAATAGAGACATATTTTCTCCAACAGTTTCTCTTTATCCCTATTTTCTCTTACTCTATTTATATTAACATTACAACAACACAATTATACTAATCAGTTACATCAATTAGTTACAATTTCTTATAATTCACAAAACAGTTACTCATGCGTTCTAATAAATTAAACAGTTATACAAAATTATGACACTAACCAAATTTGTTATTCAGTTATTTACATAAACTAAATAGTTGTACTATTTAGTATCGTGGTATCGTTTCATTATCATGCCTCAACAATTGTATGAAATAGTGATTGTTACACCAATTAAAAAATTAGTTACATCAATTAAAAATTGGTTACACACATTAAAAAAATAGTTATACCCATTAAAAAGTAGTTATACTCATTAAAAAAATAGTTACGCACACATTTAAAAAAATAGTTATACACGTTAAAAAATAATTACACCAATTAAAAAAATAGTTACATCCATTAAAAAATAGTTACACCCATTAAAAAAAACAAAAAAGTTCATTTTTCTCTACATCCTAACAACGAACAATACATAATATCTAATAAAACATCTTGGCTAATTCTCTCTTTTTTTTTTGTGTGTGTGAAAATTTAGTGTTTATTTACATATAATTTGTGGCATTCTAATCAAATCACATTGCTATAGAATCATGTTGCCAAAGAAGAATGATTTTGATCATTAATGTCCCTATTTTATCTCTCATTACTATTGTTAATATTTACATATTTGTTTCCTCAAATAACTGCCAATGATGAATGCATAATTTAAGGGAAGGTGTTTAGGTAAAAGGTTTTTAATTTATTTGAATTTTGTACCTAAACATAAAAAGTTTTATAAAAATTGTACTTAATAGAGTAAACAACTTATCTATATACTTTTGCTCAAATAAGTCTAAAAAATTGTACCCACACCTAAAAAATCTTTTTTTTTTTTTTAATTTCTAAATTTTTAATATTATAAATTGGATCATGGGCCCAAATTATTGCAATAAAAATTTTGTTTGGACTTAATTTTTTGGGGTTTTTATTAAGGCTTAAAATTTAATGAATTTAATTTTTTTTGTGGGCTAGTAATGTGCCTAAAATTATGGGACTTAAAACCCATGCTTTTTTTTTTTTTCTATACTGTTGGGTCGACCCTACCATTACCACTGCCACCACCACACCACAACCTTAGCTTTAACAACCACCACCACTGTCATCATGCCACCACCACTACCACACCCGTCGCCCCACCACCATTACCACCATTCCTATCGCCCCACCGCTACCATCATCACTGTTGCTGCCACCCTACCACCATCACCCCCACCGCCCCACCCCCACCACTACTGTCACCCCTACCACCACCTCTTCTACAACAAGCATCACCACCATCATCACCGCCATCACCACCATCCCATCACCGTCTTCCACCACCCCTAATGTCGTCCACCATCACTACCACTACTCTCCCTAATTACAATCGATGTTTAAATTCGTTTCTCTCTTCTCTAGTTTTGTAATTTGATTTTTGATATAAATACAAATATGTTTATTGTTGACCATTTTTTTTTATTACTCTGTGCCTTCAGGCGCATAAAATAACTATATTTCTATATTGTCCTTGATATAGAAAATTTTGTTTACAATTATGATAAGAACATCATAACATTTTCTAGGAGGGTTCAACTGTGAACATTTAGAACTCTAATGCTCTGTTCAGTACTATGAAAAAATTGTAAAAAGTTGAAAGATTAGTTAAAGCATCATGTTTGATTGGTTGATAAAGAAGAAAATTAGGAAGAATGAAAATTATGTGTATTGAAATGTATGTTATTTATGTTTATATCATTTAATATATGCATATACCTTATTTATCTATTATATATTATGTATATATTAATCTCATATATGGAAAATATGTATTATACTTTTTTCATCTTACTATTGAATCCTTCATATTTTATATCCATCCTACTAAATACGTATCTTCAAGAATATAAAGTATCTTACTCCAACTTTATGTCATTTTATTCTTTCATCTACCCTACCAAAACCATAATAAATGTCTAGATATGAACTTTTCTAATATAAAAAACATTTGCAAATTACCATTGAGTCAAATAGTCAACCCAGTAAAATTATATCAACGAAAACAAAGCTCACATAGATAACTCGCGTTGACTCGGTACCAGCAACCGACTCAATCGTGTTAACTCGGGCATAGCTACACGTCATGCATATTCTCAAACAGTGCAATACTAGCGAATGAAATGAAAACAAATTAGTTGTTTGAGTATTCTCTTACCTCAACCATACACACAAAGAGAAAGAGGGCTTCAGCTCGTCTGCTGTTCTTCAAAGAACAACACACAATGTTGTTCTATAAAACGACACCGTTCCATTAAAAAAGCCACGACTCACCATAAAAGCCTGCATAATAAAAAAATCCCAAATTTTCAATACCCACCAAATCCTTCAATACAGTAAAATATTCAGCACCTCCTCTGCACACACAGGCAACGACATCCTCTCTATACACACACATATACAATTGGATTCAATCTTCTACACAAATGGACAACAAGATTCGGTCTTCTATAACCCCACACAGTGAATTCTTTATAGGTTCATATCTGCTCAATTTTTAATTTTGCCATCGCTAGGGCTCAATTGAAGACTTCCAACAGTCAAAACCTCATACCTGCTTAGCACAAAAAGTTAACTGTAACTTACCTCTTTTGTTTGATGTGGTTGTTGGGGTGTGCTTGAGTGTTGTTGAAGCACTTTGTTGGGTACATAATTTTTCATTATCTAAATTTAAATTTGGTTTTTCATTGTGATGAACTATGAGTAGCTCTCACAAGTTGTGATTTTTTTTTTTCAATATGTTCTTTGCACAGGGAATCTAACTCTCTTAAAGGATTTCTATAATATTTAGTTTTGTTAGGTTTTGAATTTTCAATAATTTCTTGTATCATTGTCGATTTCTTTGTTAACCCTTAATGTTTTGTATTGATACAGAATGACTTTGTCGAGTTGGGGAGCAAGTGGAGAAGTGATAATCAACTCTCCTAGTCGACTCACAATGGCATTAGCAATTAAGGATTGATGGAATTCACGGTCGACTCCAATGTATTGAGGCAAATGAAGAAGCTATAAAGTTGCCGCTATTACTTATTTTGGTTATTGTTCTAATGCTAAAATGATGTAACTAGATCAAGAGTTGTATGTAATGCAATGATTCATTTTCATTTATGGAAATGGTCTTTTAAACATTCTTTTTGGGTTTGATGGTACAACATGTGTATTTTTAGTGATGATGGTAGTGGAGAAAAATAGTATAACATGTATGTCTTCAAAGTGGATTTGGTGGCTTTGGCAGCAAACCAGATTGCAATAAAAAATCAGGATGGCTTTACTTTTGATTTTTCTGCTATTGTGAGGAGTGCTCTAGTGCATGATCAGATTGGTCTGCCAGTTGCTAGGTTCAAAAAAGTGATGGTTTTTTATGATAAAAGGTTGATTGTGGGGTGCTGAGAGATGAGCTGATGTCTTGCTTTAGTACTACTGGAATACTCTGCTGTATTGTTGCTGTGATGCACTGATGTTGTAATGCTATGATTTTGAGCTGTTTTGTTGTAGAATGCTGTTGTGATACACTGAGGCGTTTTAGATGTGCTCTTACTAACAGATATTTTGTTTTCTCGGTAGCAAAATTTTTGTTATGTAATAGNTCATTATCATGCCTCAACAATTGTATGAAATAGTGATTGTTACACCAATTAAAAAAATAGTTACATCAATTAAAAATTGGTTACACACATTAAAAAAAATAGTTATACCCATTAAAAAGTAGTTATACTCATTAAAAAAATAGTTATGCACACATTTAAAAAAATAGTTATACACATTAAAAAATAATTACACCAATTAAAAAAATAGTTACATCAATTAAAAATTGGTTACACACATTAAAAAAAATAGTTATACCCATTAAAAAGTAGTTATACTCATTAAAAAAATAGTTATGCACACATTTAAAAAAATAGTTATACACATTAAAAAATAATTACACCAATTAAAAAAATAGTTACATCCATTAAAAAATAGTTACACCCATTAAAAAAAACAAAAAAGTTCATTTTTCTCTACATCCTAACAACGAACAATACATAATATCTAATAAAACATCTTGGCTAATTCTCTCTTTTTTTTTGTGTGTGTGAAAAATTAGTGTTTATTTACATATAATTTGTGGCATTCTAATCAAATCACATTGCAATAGAATCCTGTTGCCAAAGAAGAATGATTTTGATCATTAATGTCCCTATTTTATCTCTCATTACTATTGTTAATATTTACATATTTGTTTCCTCAAATAACTGCCAATGATGAATGCATAATTTAAGGGAAGGTGTTTAGGTAAAAGATTTTTAATTTATTTGAATTTTGTACCTAAACATAAAAAGTTTTATAAAAATTGTACTTAATAGAGTAAACAACTTATCCATATACTTTTGCTCAAACAAGTCTAAAAAATTGTACCCACACCTAAAAAATCTTTTTTTTTTTTTTAATTTCTAATTTTTTAATATTATAAATTGGATCATGGACCCAAATTATTGCAATAAAAATTTTGTTTGGACTTAATTTTTTGGGGTTTTTTTTAAGGCTTAAAATTTAATGAATTTAATTTTTTTTGTGAGCTAGTAATGTGCCTAAAATTATGGGACTTAAAACCCATGCTTTTTTTTTTTTTCTATATTGTTGGGTCGGCCCTACCATTACCACTGCCACCACCACACCACAACCTTAGCTTTAACAACCACCACCACTGTCATTATGCCACCACCACTACCACACCCGTCGCCCCACCACCACTATCACCACTACCACCATTTCTATCGCCCCACCGCTACCATCATCACTGTTGCCGCCACCCTACCACCATCACCCTCACCGCCCCACCCCCACCACTACTGTCACCCCTACCACCACCTCTTCTACAACAAGCATCACCACCATCATCACCGCCATCACCACCATCCCATCACCGTCTTCCACCACCACTAATGTCGTCCACCACTACTCTCCCTAATTACAATCGATGTTTAAATTCGTTTCTCTCTCCTCTAGTTTTGTAATTTGATTTTGGATATAAATACAAATATGTTTATTGTTGACCATTTTTTTTATTACTCTGTGCCTTCAGGCGCATAAAATAACTATATTTCTATATTGTCCTTGATATAGAAAATTTTGTTTACAATTATGATAAGAACATCATAACATTTTCTAGGAGGGTTCAACTGTGAACATTTAGAACTCTAATGCTCTGTTCAGTACTATGAAAAAATTGTAAAAAGTTGAAAGATTAGTTAAAGCATCATGTTTGATTGGTTGATAAAGAAGAAAATTAGGAAGAATGAAAATTATGTGTATTGAAATGTATGTTATTTATGTTTATATCATTTAATATATGCATATACCTTATTTATCTATTATATATTATGTATATATTAATCTCATATATGGAAAATATGTATTATACTTTTTTCATCTTACTATTGAATCCTTCATATTTTATATCCATCCTACTAAATACGTATCTTCAAGAATATAAAGTATCTTACTCCAACTTTATGTCATTTTATTCTTTCATCTACCCTACCAAAACCATAATAAATGTCTAGATATGAACTTTTCTAATATAAAAAACATTTGCAAATTACCATTGAGTCAAATAGTCAACCCAGTAAAATTATATCAACGAAAACAAAGCTCACATAGATAACTCGCGTTGACTCGGTACCAGCAACCGACTCAATCGTGTTAACTCGGGCATAGCTACACGTCATGCATATTCTCAAACAGTGCAATACTAGCGAATGAAATGAAAACAAATTAGTTGTTTGAGTATTCTCTTACCTCAACCATACACACAAAGAGAAAGAGGGCTTCAGCTCGTCTGCTGTTCTTCAAAGAACAACACACAATGTTGTTCTATAAAACGACACCGTTCCATTAAAAAAGCCACGACTCACCATAAAAGCCTGCATAATAAAAAAATCCCAAATTTTCAATACCCACCAAATCCTTCAATACAGTAAAATATTCAGCACCTCCTCTGCACACACAGGCAACGACATCCTCTCTATACACACACATATACAATTGGATTCAATCTTCTACACAAATGGACAACAAGATTCGGTCTTCTATAACCCCACACAGTGAATTCTTTATAGGTTCATATCTGCTCAATTTTTAATTTTGCCATCGCTAGGGCTCAATTGAAGACTTCCAACAGTCAAAACCTCATACCTGCTTAGCACAAAAAGTTAACTGTAACTTACCTCTTTTGTTTGATGTGGTTGTTGGGGTGTGCTTGAGTGTTGTTGAAGCACTTTGTTGGGTACATAATTTTTCATTATCTAAATTTAAATTTGGTTTTTCATTGTGATGAACTATGAGTAGCTCTCACAAGTTGTGATTTTTTTTTTTCAATATGTTCTTTGCACAGGGAATCTAACTCTCTTAAAGGATTTCTATAATATTTAGTTTTGTTAGGTTTTGAATTTTCAATAATTTCTTGTATCATTGTCGATTTCTTTGTTAACCCTTAATGTTTTGTATTGATACAGAATGACTTTGTCGAGTTGGGGAGCAAGTGGAGAAGTGATAATCAACTCTCCTAGTCGACTCACAATGGCATTAGCAATTAAGGATTGATGGAATTCACGGTCGACTCCAATGTATTGAGGCAAACGAAGAAGCTATAAAGTTGCCGCTATTACTTATTTTGATTATTGTTCTAATGCTAAAATGATGTAACTAGATCAAGAGTTGTATGTAATGCAANACCGACTCAATCGTGTTAACTCGGGCATAGCTACACGTCATGCATATTCTCAAACAGTGCAATACTAGCGAATGAAATGAAAACAAATTAGTTGTTTGAGTATTCTCTTACCTCAACCATACACACAAAGAGAAAGAGGGCTTCAGCTCGTCTGCTGTTCTTCAAAGAACAACACACAATGTTGTTCTATAAAACGACACCGTTCCATTAAAAAAGCCACGACTCACCATAAAAGCCTGCATAATAAAAAAATCCCAAATTTTCAATACCCACCAAATCCTTCAATACAGTAAAATATTCAGCACCTCCTCTGCACACACAGGCAACGACATCCTCTCTATACACACACATATACAATTGGATTCAATCTTCTACACAAATGGACAACAAGATTCGGTCTTCTATAACCCCACACAGTGAATTCTTTATAGGTTCATATCTGCTCAATTTTTTATTTTGCCATCGCTAGGGCTCAATTGAAGACTTCCAACAGTCAAAACCTCATACCTGCTTAGCACAAAAAGTTAACTGTAACTTACCTCTTTTGTTTGATGTGGTTGTTGGGGTGTGCTTGAGTGTTGTTGAAGCACTTTGTTGGGTACATAATTTTTCATTATCTAAATTTAAATTTGGTTTTTCATTGTGATGAACTATGAGTAGCTCTCACAAGTTGTGATTTTTTTTTTCAATATGTTCTTTGCACAGGGAATCTAACTCTCTTAAAGGATTTCTATAATATTTAGTTTTGTTAGGTTTTGAATTTTCAATAATTTCTTGTATCATTGTCGATTTCTTTGTTAACCCTTAATGTTTTGTATTGATACAGAATGACTTTGTCGAGTTGGGGAGCAAGTGGAGAAGTGATAATCAACTCTCCTAGTCGACTCACAATGGCATTAGCAATTAAGGATTGATGGAATTCACGGTCGACTCCAATGTATTGAGGCAAATGAAGAAGCTATAAAGTTGCCGCTATTACTTATTTTGGTTATTGTTCTAATGCTAAAATGATGTAACTAGATCAAGAGTTGTATGTAATGCAATGATTCATTTTCATTTATGGAAATGGTCTTTTAAACATTCTTTTTGGGTTTGATGGTACAACATGTGTATTTTTAGTGATGATGGTAGTGGAGAAAAATAGTATAACATGTATGTCTTCAAAGTGGATTTGGTGGCTTTGGCAGCAAACCAGATTGCAATAAAAAATCAGGATGGCTTTACTTTTGATTTTTCTGCTATTGTGAGGAGTGCTCTAGTGCATGATCAGATTGGTCTGCCAGTTGCTAGGTTCAAAAAAGTGATGGTTTTTTATGATAAAAGGTTGATTGTGGGGTGCTGAGAGATGAGCTGATGTCTTGCTTTAGTACTACTGGAATACTCTGCTGTATTGTTGCTGTGATGCACTGATGTTGTAATGCTATAATTTTGAGCTGTTTTGTTGTAGAATGCTGTTGTGATACACTGAGGCGTTTTAGATGTACTCTTACTAACAGATATTTTGTTTTCTCGGTAGCAAAATTTTTGTTATGTAATAGATTTTTTCTGTTTTACTTGTAACATAATTTTTTTGTTTTTTTCTTGTAAAGCAGTTTTTTGTTTGTTTGTTTGATTCTTGTAATCTAAGATTCTTTTAATAAAATTTTCTTTAAAAAAAAAGAATGCAATAAAAATAGCTAGAGAATAAAGTATCCTTAACCACAATGAACAACCCCAAAATACAATATCATTAGTCAAAATCTTCCATCAAAATTATCAATCCCAACTTGCAATATCATTAATTACAATAACAACCCCATACAATATCCTCAATCACAGGACAACTTGGGAATTGAACCAAACCAAAAGTTATAGAAACAAGATTAAATAGTCTGAAAACAGAGTAAAGGCCCTTCCACCTTGCCACTCTTGTTCTTCAGGCATCCTTGAAAAAATCATAGAAGCTTTCATTCACGAAATCAAATGAATGCAATGTTGTTGCATCAAATGACATATCCTACAAACAAAAAATGAAAAATGGTAATATAGCATTAAAATCAATGCATGAAAAAGTAACTCAAAATCCTTGTTAATATAAGATAGCAAAGTATTTTCTGAACTATTGGATGCTTGAGAAGACAATGGATGTGGACATCATGGCTTTGATACCTTAAAAACAAGTAATCCATAAATTATTATTCATATCTTCATCAAATGTAAAATAAAATACAATATTGGATGTGTAATACCTTAGACACATGAGAGGGTTATGGGCCTACTTTCTTTCTTTTCGTTTGCTTCTCACACCAAGGTTTTAGTCGCCCCCAACCTTTGTAACCACCGTCTTTCCTTTTTAAACCTCTCACCCGTAGAATGTTAGGGTCCACATTCTCTATGCCTTCATTTCCCGCATTGCCTTTATCAGTGCTATCACCCAAGTTATTAAGTGATGAAAACATATTCTCCACTTGATCAAACAAAGCATCAATACCTCAAGACACCAACTCGAATGCAGATTAGAACAACAAGATGCTAACTTGACCATTCTAGGACATAGCTATCTATATCATGATGTTGTCACCAACTTGGGATCCTCCACTTTTTGTGTGACAAAATAATTTTGTCCATGAACATTTCTCACATCTTGTCTCCATCTCTTAATAATGTATTGGTTAGGAATTTGCTTAATATTTATCGTGTCCAGCACCTTAAGTGCATGACTACATAATATTCCAACAATTTCAAACTTTCTACAACTACAAGTAACTATCTGTTCAGTGGCATTCACCAACACAAAATACTTTCTCTCTTTTTCAAACAAGCGAACAACAAAATAATGTAGTCCATCCAAAACATAACATGGCATCACAATAGTGCACCGAAATGTGTCATATTCTTCTTGAAACAACTCAAAAATACGAGGAGTATAACACTGACTTGCTTGCACCAACATGGGAGCTTGTTTGAACTTTAATCTAGGCAACTTTTGCCTAGCATGGTACTCTAACTTCGACTCTTGATATCTCTTATCATTTACAACCCTATCAAAATGAGTGAAAAATCGAACAATATCAAGGTTCGGTTGTAAGTAAACTCATAATGTTGCACTCATACTCTCACTAAGTTGGGTGTTCCTCATATCTACTTTTGAAGTTCTCTTCATATATACTTTAGCTCATTTCTCCCTCAAAGCCCAGGTTGAATTCATCCAAATGTTATCCTGCAAATTGTACTCATCAAGCAAAGAATTACAAGCTTCAACTAGTTCATGTTCTTCATCGCATTCATAAATGCATTCTTTAAATTTGGTGATGATGTTTGAACCATCCTTATATATATTTCCCATACATTGCTTGTAGGAATGTCTCAAATAACCACTGAAATGATGTTGTCGTTTCATCATACAACAATGCAGCGCCAAATACCACAATTTTTCTAAAATTGTTGAAACCAACAAAACATGCAAATGGTCGATTCTCCTTATTTTTTGGGAATGTTGTGTCAAGTGAGACAACATCCCAAAGTGGCCATAATCAATAATCATTTTTGGATCAGTCCAAAAAATATTTGTGATTCTTTCATCAACATCCAATTGAATTCCATAGTAGAAGGATGGATTTTTAACTACTACAGTTTGAAAATATTTCAACAAACTACATGCTTCACCATATTTCAACTCTCGTTGCCTTCTTTCATGGATGTAATTCTTTTGGTCTTGCTGAGTGAATCCTAAACTTTCCCTTCCACCTACTTGGGTACTCATAAGTTCATATGATGCTTTGATTGATAGCCCACAATCCTCTGCCATATCCACATTAATGCCCTGCATTGTAGTAACCTTCCTTTGAGATGACATCATATGCACACATTCGCTAAGGTGCAAAGGGTGATTGTGCATATCATCCAATTTGACTACAACAAATTTTTCAATATCCCAATTAAGGGAAACACACATGTGAGCCGAACAATTTGTACGTGTCTTTGCTCGAGGTTTCACTATTTTCCAATCTCTTTTATCCAAGTTTCTTTGCCCTTCTTTGCAACAAACATATTTTCGATATATTAATACCCCATCTTTCTTACTTTTGTTGTGATAATCTTTTCTCAATCTAAATCCAACGAAGTCACCATAGTTGTTATAAAATACATATGCATCTTCCTATGAGTCAAAGTGCATACCAATGGTATACTCTATCATAATTCAGAAGACTTGGGACCTCCAAATCAAAAAAATTACAGTCAAAATCCTAAAATATTATAGCTTGGTTAGATTAAAAAAATGTAATGTATTTGATATAAAAATACAATATTTTGTGTGCATTCACAATGGTATCAAAACCAAGTAGCAACCAAAATTTTGTTGGCACATAACGAGTTTTTATTATAACAATATTGAAATTTGTACCAGAATAATATTAAATGGATTAATTTAGGAATCAAATAACAGTGTAAGGGTGCATATCTTTTTTTATGTATATACATACATAATATACNAAAAAATGTAATGTATTTGATATAAAAATACAATATTTTGTGTGCATTCATAATGGTATCAAAACCAAGTAGCAACCAAAATTTTGTTGGCACATAACGAGTTTTTATTATAACAATATTGAAATTTGTACCAAAATAATATTAAATGGATTAATTTAGGAATCAAATAACAGTGTAAGGGTGCATATCTGTTTTTATGTATATACATACATAATATATACACACACACACACACACACACAAAATCCTAACATTCTATGGAAATAAGCAAAATAAAAAATTGAGAAAATAACAAACCTATAAAGAATTCACTGTGTGGGGTTATAGAAGACCGAACCTTGTTGTCCGTTTGTGTAGAAGATTGAATCCAATTGTATATGTGTGTGTGTAGAGAGGATGTCATTGTCTGTGTGTGCAAAGGAGGTGCTGAATATTTTACTGTGTTGAAGGATTTGGCGGGTATTAAAAATTTGAGATTTGTTTTATTGTGCGGGCTTTTATGGTGAGCTGTGACTTTTTTAATGGTACGGTGTCGTTTAATAGAACAACACTGTGTGCTGTTCTTTGAGGAGCAACAGACGAGCCGAACCCGAGAAAGAGAGAGGCTGATGTATCTTATGCTTTTGAATGACCTACCCGCTGACAATGGTGTGATTTTGTGGCAGCGATGAATCCAACCGTCACAAGAGCTAACACACACGCACAAATTCTCTCTCTGCACTGTATATGTGCTCTTGAGGCCCATATTCTGAAGTGGGGATATAAAAGACGAAGACATTCTCTAATCTTTCATGTAAAATAACATTAAATTAAAAGACATTGAAATTCATAGAAAAAATAAAATGAAGTGGAAAAAGCAAGAACAATAATTCCTTATATCAATTCAAGATATTACACCATCATCAAAATTTTTATTTTGGTGCATTATTTGGATCACTTTAAAAATAAAAACATTTAAAAAAATTTCAAAAATAGAATAAAAATGAATAAAAAATATGAATTCAATCATCTAGAAATACATCAAAATATTTGAAATATTAGTGGAAATATACAAAATCTCTTGAAACTCTTCGAAACATTTCAAAACACCTCAAAATATTAGAATTTTTATTCAATCAATGATTTATTTTGATTTTCTTTTGAAACTAAATTTCTTTGGCTCATTTCAAAATAAAAATTTGATCCTTGATATCACTCAAAAAAGAACGAGTAATGCTATTTGTACTTAAAAATTAGACTTAAAAACTAGATTTGATAATCACAACTATTGAATAGGTAATGAGTCTCAATAATTGCTGGGAGATACAGTGAAATCAATGATTGTAATTATCAAGTCTAATTTTTTAGTCTAGTTTTTAAGTCCATGTAACATTGCTCAAAAAGAACATTGTTACTTGGACCTAATTTTGATCTTATTTATTGACCTAATAACTTATAATCATTGGATTGATAGTAGACTTTATTATTAATTGGGATCCATTATCAATCCAATTACTAATGTCAACAAATTAAGTTATCAAATTAATTATAAATACCATGTCCCCCCAAAAGATAGAGGCTTGGATGGGTTTTTTCTAGTAGGCCTGACCATGGCCCAAAATTTTTTTTTTTTGAATAGGCTTGATCCTGATCCAAAATTTTGTGAAAATTGGGGCCAAGTTTTTTTTAGGAGATTTTTAATGAATTAAGTCTATCACTTAAATTTATTTAGGGTTAAAGTCTTATTTTGATATTGGGTGAGGCTATTCCCACCCCTTAAATCTCATTTCCCAGTCCATTTAATCATCTTACTTTAAACTACTAGGTTTAGCCCATCTATACCCACCACATTAGTTACTAAGTTCACCACATTTATATAATTCAATTATACTATTAAATATATGTCAAAGAAACCAAAATCAAAATAGTAATTAAAGCAAAATTTTAATGTTCTACGATGATTTATATTATTTCGAAGTGTTTTGACTTTTGAGATATTTTCACCAATTTCTTTGGAATATTTTGAGGTGTTTTAAGATATTTTAGTATATTTTGACTAATATTTTAAAAATAATTATTAATTTTTATTTTGCTTTTGAAATATTTTCGTATCGAAATAATATACCAAAATAAAAATTTCATCATTGCCTAGTAGATTGAAATAAAATTGAATGAATTTAGATGGGGTGAGTTTAGTAACTAATGGGGTGAATTTGGTAGTTTGAAGTAAGAGGATTAAATGGGATGTGAAATGAGATTTAAGAGATGAGAATAATGTCACCCTTTAATCTTTTAGTAAGAGCATCTCCAAGAGAATGGTTAAAATTCTAAAATAAAACAATTTAGTTATTTAAAGGCAAAAAACATATTCCAACATAAGATGTTTAGATTAGGTAAACTACATTATTACTACATTGATGCTCTATATTTGGAGTATCGATGTAGCATTATGTATAAATAGTTTATAATATATTCCCTCTCATCTTGTCATTTTGTACCTCTCTTGTCCACTCTTTGTCTTTCCCTCCATTTTTTTCTCTCTCTTTTTCTCTCTCTCTCTCTTTCTCCTTGTAATAGTCCTAATAAAAGTACAAGATATGAGAAATAATATTTAGGAAGAATTATATTTAGACCCTTTGAGGTTTGTCACTTAATCACTCAGGTCCCCTGACATTAGAAATATTACACATAAGTCCCCTAAAATTTATACGTGGGTATCACTTAGACCCCTACCATCAATGTCTGTTAGTATATCCATCAATAAATTACATCCAGATCTCCCTAAAATTTGTACGTGTGTAATTTTAGATCTTTCAAGTTTAAAATGTTATATTTAGACAAAAAAAATACTTCAATCAAAGATAAAATATCAAATATTTTAAATTGTATAACCAAAATTCTTATTCTATTATGACATTTATTGAAATAAAATTAAAATTTTATTTTTTTCTTAAAAAATAATAATTAGTATACAATTACACTATCTATTAAAATTTAATTTGGTCGTTTAAACGACAAAATTAAGCTACCAAATTACCCCCATTAAAGTTAGAATATGTTGTATCTATTACAGTTTGACCCCATGTTTATTTTTGATTTTATTTCAATAAATGACATAAATAGAACATAAATTTTTGTTGTAAAATTGATGTTCTATTATGAATGACTTAGACCCTTATTTGATTTTTTAGTTTTATTCCAATTGATAGTATAATTATATACTAATTACGATTTTTTTTAAAAAATAGTTTTTTATATTTAATTTTATTTCAATAAATGATACAATAGAATATGAGTTTTGATTATAAAATTTAAAATATTAGATATTCTACATTTGATTGGAGTATTTTTGATTTAAGTATAATATTTTAAAGTTGAGAGGTCTAAGTATTATACGCCTACAAATTATAGGGGATCGGAGTGTAATTTATTAACGAATATACTAACGGACATTTGTCGGCAGGGGTCTAATTGTTACGTGCGTACAAACTTTAAGGAGTTTGTGTGTAATATTTTAAATATTAGGGGTCTAAGTGATTAAGTAACAAATTTTAGGGGTCTGAGTGTAATTCTCCATAATATTTAAAAGACGTAATTAAAATATAGAAAATTTATTGGAGTATGTATTGAAAAAGTGAATAGCTAAAATAGAAAAAGATATCACTTTTGGATAGTTAAAATACAAAACCTTGTTGGAGATGCTTTAAGTAGCTAAGTCCATAATTTTTTAATAACTCCAAAATACCCTTCCTTAAAGTAGCATTAAATTAATTTTCCAACTTGAAAATTGTTACCCATTAATTAACTATCAATGGAGATATGCCAATAATTTTTTTTTTTTTTTTTTATAAATTTGAAATTCAAATTCAAATAACTTAGTTGGGCTATTCTCCCCCCTCTCTACGTTCTCAATGACGGACAGTTGGGCTATTCTCTCACTCTCTCTTCTTCATTCTGAATGACGAACAAACGACCATCGAACGCTAGAATCTTTGACTAGCGAATGCCAGAATCGATGACTTTGGATGGCGATGATCTATGTTGATCAATGACGTTTTGGCGCGTGGCGTTGTTGACTTTCATGCAACAAAGGAATATCTAGTGGTTCCATTTTTCTTAGATCTTTTTTTAAGCCTATATATTCTTAAGAAATTTATTTTTGTGTTTATGTTGATATCTTTATTTTTGAAAAAAAGAATGTTGATGTCTTGATTGAACATGATGATATTGATGTGTCTGAAAAATTATGAGTTCACTATAGTATCAAAATATTATTTTTATAATTTTTTATGTGTTTTCTCTTATATTGATGATGACGTTGAACAGCGCCTCCGTTGGTTTGTTTTTGTGAATAAGAAAATCTTGTACCGATACAATTTTTTTTTATGTTACTATTTTTTTATTGAGTATGTTACTATTTTTTTTTATATCACTATTTTTTTGTTGAGCATGTAATAAATGTTAATATTCAATGTTACAATTTTTTGTTTGAATATATGTGTGTATATATATATATATATATATATATATATATATTTGTGTGTGTGTGTGTGTGAGAGAGAGAGAGAGAGATAAAATAGTCATAATCTATATAGATATTGATAGAGAAATAATTTTAATGCTAGTAAAACTCCTAAAATTTAGGAGTTGTTAGTTTTTAAATTTATTTTAATTAAATATAATTATTGAGGGTATTTTGGATAATGGAGATCAAAATGAACTCATTCCAGAACAAATTTTTTGAGTAAACTTAAATTCAAATAAGTTCACTGCTTGATGGTTTTCGTTGTACTCCTTAATCTCCGGACATCATCCCTCAATGTGTGTATGACTTATAGGAATGGAGGAGTGTCACCCTCCCTCGGAATAATACAAGAAATGGGGAAACAGAATAATGGTGGAATGAAATATGTGTGTGTGTGTGAACAAAAATGCTCCCCAAGTGTAAAGAGACTTTTGCGTACCGTGTCTTACTTGAAAATCGTATTCCAAGGTTGTCTCCTTAGGGAAGGAGGTGAATCATGTTGAAGGTGTTTTTGGCAAAAATTGAAAAGTGTAAAAATCTTTGTTGTTTGAGTTTGGTGGTTTGTTGTTTTTGATAGAAAATGAAATGGGGAACAAGTGTTGGCTAATCTAAAGGGTTCATTCCAATGAGAATGCCCAACTTAACTCGAGACTTTTCCCCAATGGTGTCTAGATGTTCGATTGATTTGTGGGAAACGAGGGACTAGGATGGAGGTGAGGATCCAAGCATATCCCGTGACAAGTCTATGAGATATCAAAGACTCACAACCACGTCCACACTCAAGCCAGTCAAACTGAATCAACGTACACTACGAGGAGGAAAAGAAAATGAGTTGAAATAGCATAACCAAGAGGAGGTCTCCCTTAGACTAGCCAACATAAAAGCTTAGCTACTCATACTTAAAGCAAAGACAACAATATAATGGAAAAACATTATAAATGAATGAAGATTTGAGCTAAGTTAATGCTAGAAAATATAAACTATAGGAAAGTGCATTTAAAGCTTGAAAATTTAGAACTTGAATGCATTAATGGTGAAATCCAAAATGAAATACTAAACTTGAAATGTGCTTGTAATAAATGACATTAAACAAAGCTTAAACAAGTCTTACAATAGATTATAAGGCAATGTGTGGAAGAAAATGTAAAAATATTCACTTCTCTCTCTAGCACTATTCATCTTCTTCCTTAGAACCTCTAAGCTTCTCTCTCTATATTACAACGTATATTCAATTCTTGCTGAATGGAGCCTTCCAAAATGTCCAAGGAGCCTTTCCTAGCCTCTGTGATGTGATCCCAATCAATAGGGGCTGAAAGGGATGGGTTGGACAGGCTAGTGCAGGCCTAGCCTGCACACCCAGTTTCGCCCATTCTCTCTCTCCTCATTTATGTCCAAGCATCCAAAAGTCCAAGCTAGGGTGAAAAGGGGGTGTCTTGTGTGTAAGGAGTGTCAGTGATGAGTGAAGACCCAATGATGGGACCTCCAAAGTTGCAGAGCTTGAGATGCAGAATCTATCCTGTGTTAGTAAAACCTACCGGTAGATCGCGAAAAACCTATCGGTAGGTTTTACTCCAGTAGGCAAAAAATACCGGTAGCTTTGCGGTAAGTATAGATCCAGTAGCCAAAACCTACCGGTCAGCCCTACCAGTAGGTTTTTCCTTGTTCTGCAAAATTCTTGGTTCCTCCACCTTTCAACCAAACATCAAGCCTCCACCTCATCTCCAATCAATTCAAGCATCATGAAAGGGCCTAACAAGCACCATTTGAACCCCTTTTCTTGTAAACATACCAAAGCTACATTAAAAGATCGAACATTGCAATTTCGCCCATTTTAACTGCAAAAGCAAGTGTAAAAAGGATGTACAAGTACATAAAATATGCAATGTTTTGTGCTAATCACACCCCCTAACTTGAGCTTTGCTAGCCCCTAACAATTTTTTTTTTCAAACCAGGAATATAAAAATACAACAATCAATTTACAAAGCCAATTCGTCCAACATTCAAAATATAAAAATCACAATGCAATTTTACGAAATAAATTTGGGCAAGATGAAATAGAAACTATGGTATTTCATTAATTCTTTTCAAAATTTGAGTACATGGAGTTAGCATTCAAAAAGAAAAACAAAATGGCCTCTAATTCTTAAGGACTCTTCTACTAAGTTGATAACTCCATTACTGATCCTGTACAACCCAAAACAACAAGAAAGGACAAAAACAACTGTATTCTACTAATCATCTCCATCACCACCCTCATCACCCTCCTCAGAGTCATCCTCTCCAGAATCCTCCTCCTTTTCCTCATCATCATCCTCCTCTAAGTCCCCCACCTCAACTGCGGTGGAAGCTGAGGGGGTAGAGGGTCCAGTAGACTAAGGTGGTGGTCTAGCAGGAATCGGCTCACCAGGAAATGCTTGCTGGAATAGTTTGGTCATCATTGCCGAGATCCTGTAAACTATCTCCTCCAATGCATCGAGGCACTGAGACATTGAGCGCTCTGGTGCATAAGAGGAAGGCCCTGGAATAGATGGGCCCTCAGAGGATGGTCCAGCACTAGAGAACCCTGGCCTCGAAGCCCTAGTACGCTCTCCCCGAGTCATAGTAGACCTCTTACTGCTACTACCCTTCCCTATAGCTCCGGTGTCAGGTGGAGTGATCTTATCAAAGGCATACCCCTTTACTTTGAAATGATCGCACATGCAGGTCACCAAGTTCCCAAAAGGGAGGTTTGCCTTTGGCTTTCGAGCCTGGGCGAAGTCCTTCATTACCTCCTAGATAAAGAGTGAGATATCCAAGGCTTTCCCTATCATCACTGCATCTAAGAGGGCAAGCTTCTCAACGTTAGGAGTCTTCTCGGCGCCCCTTGGAAAAAGGTTATAGTGCAAAATCTTGTTCATTATTCCATATGCATGTTTGAGGCCCCCGACTTGGACCGTTCCCTTAAACTTAGTCGGGTCCTCGTACATTAAAGCTACGTATTCTGGGATGGTCTTGACCCTTATGATGTTATAGGGGTAGATAGGTGTGGAGGGAGGTGGCCTCTCATACTCCATGAGAGTAGCAATCACAGTAGGGGTCACGTCAAAAACCTTGCCTCTCACGTTTATTTTCAAAATCTGTGCGTCCTCATCCACCACCTTGAGTCTTTGGTAAAAATCTCGGCATAAAGACAAATTGAATCCACTCACAGGTTTGAACCAAAATCTGATCCCACAGGCCTCGATGATCCTCACAACCTCATTGGTCACGCCCAAGGATCTCTTATCCACGAACCTTTTTCAAGTCATTTTTTTCTTCGATGCTTTGGTACCTAGCATTGTTCCTCGCTTTTTTCTGCCATTCCCCACGGTCACCACTTGACCCTTCACCACCCCTCTTATGGGCACTCACATCCAAGGGTCATGGAGGACTTGACCCGGTTCGTTTGGAACGGGCCATACGTAGCAATAGTGCTCTAAATAGCAATAGAGAAAAGAGGGCCATCAATATCCCCTCAATTGGGTCCACAACATCTTGGAGAATCCTCCCATGATGAGCTATTGAATATATTTTGTAGGTTTTGAAAATGGTAATGGAGATTAGGGCTTTGAGGATTTTCGGCAAAAACTAGGGTTTAAGGGTTGAAATCCACTAAATCACAGTCCTAGGAGTGAGATTTGAGAGATGAATGCAATAGAATGAGGGATTCTTAAGCTTATGAGTGTTTTGAATGAGAGGAAAATGCCTTAGGGTCTGTAATTTAGGGAGACAATGAAGCGTTTCCCCAAAAAAATTCGATTAAAAGCCCTAATTTTGGCATTTTGGGCAAAACTTATCGGTAGGTTTTACACCAGTAGGCAAAAAATACCGATAGTTTTGCCATAGGTGCAGAACCAGTGGCCAAAACCTACCGATATGGCCTATCGGTAGGTTTTCCCTTAATTGCAAAAACACTTCTTTGTTGTCCAAATCACTCCCTCTCCACTTCATTTCCATTACTAACATTCTAACACCCTATAAATGACCTCTCCTCCACCCACAACATGTGCTACACTTATACACCAGAATTTGAACCATCATGCCCAAGTCATTACCTAAATTGCAATGTGATTTAAAATTTTGATGCATTCAACACACAAGGCAAGGATTTCTACATTTAACTACCAAAATGAACACCCAAAAATGCAAGATTCATATGCAAAAACAAGAGCATTTCTAATTTATTAAAATATCAAAAACTTGAGCAATATTCCCCTATCCTTCAAGCATAGGGCTACGAAACACATCGTTCAAACATCCGAATCAAGCACACATGAGCATTACTATAGTCTCAAATTCTAGTCTAGAGTATGCACCTACATATTCATTTTCAAACTCGTGTGTGTGTGAATTGGACAAGTAATTTGAGCATTTACACAACAGAATTCATATTCGATTGGCTAGCCAAATTTAGCTTCAACGCAAAACTCACCAAAGGTCTCTCTTAACAATAAATCACACTTTAGTTGTATTGGCATGCACTCCATGTGTACATGTGAGATAGAATCTTGTGCACAAAATAAAGTATGCTCACATGTAATTCAAAAATGAAGTTCATGCTGAAAATGAAACGATCTTGGCATAATCTCATGAATGGAAAGCTAGGGCATTAGGTAGCAAAACTAACTTCTCTTTTTATTTAAAATATACATCTCCCATACTTCCCTAGATCATTTAGGACTTGAAGGGCTATAATGGGGACTTAGGGTAATATTTAGGCAAAAGAAATGAAGGATATATGATAACAAAGAGGGTTGTTCCGAGTGAAAGACTTTTATTTCAAAACCATCTCCCTTTTCATGGGATTTTCAGTCCAAGCCCATCACCACACTCTTTATTTCTTTTTCTTCTTTTCCTTGACATTTTCCTTTTCTTTTGATCATTCATTCTTCTTCTCACCCCCTTTTCTCTTTTTCTTGGATTTTCATTCTTTTCTCATTCAACTCTTTGAGTTTCAACATCATTCACCCCTTTTGTTTGAGTTTCCAAACCATACTCCTCTTTTACANGGAAATATACAAAATCTCTTGAAACTCTTCGAAACATTTCAAAACACCTCAAAATATTAGAATTTTTATTCAATCAATGATTTATTTTGATTTTCTTTTGAAACATATTTAGCTCTAGGAACAACCAAGGTGAGGTAGATTTTTATCATTTTGCACTGGCTTGGTCAAATGTGTGGTATAGAAATGAATTTCAATTAAGGCTCAATCACGACACTAGGGATAATATTTTCTCAAAAAAATGGCCAAGGCTCAAAATATTCAAGAATGGCCTAAGATCACCTCTAGATAAGCATGGGGGGAGCATTATGCATTTCAAGACAAGTCAATCAGCTACATAGATGCACCTAGCCAAAACAAGCATGATGAGATTATTGAATAGATTTGAAATTTGAAGAATTGTTCTTTGAGTAAATGTAATTTTCCTCCAACAAGGATTGACACTAAAGTTTTCATGGGTTCTTACTCATCTCCACTATTCATGTCAAGCCTTAGAATATGGATCCAATCCGTAAATTGTAAAAATTACACATTTAAGGAGCACAATTGGTTGAGTTCAAAAGCAGATACATACGTGGTACTTACANATCCAATCCGTAAATTGTAAAAATTACACATTTAAGGAGCACAATTGGTTGAGTTCAAAAGCAGATACATACGTGATACTTACACCTAGGATTAACTTCTATAACATGCTCATGTGCTCAAGGTTCAAAACAAAGATCAACATATCATCCAACCCAAGCACTCTTAATAAGGGAATACCGATCAACATTCAGATATTTTTCACAAAATTTTTCAAATTTTTCACATAATTTGCTCTAATGTAAACAAAAATCTGTATGATATGTGAAATGTAAATTNTCAACATATCATCCAACCCAAGCACTCTTAATAAGGGAATACCGATCAACATTCAGATATTTTTCACAAAAATTTTCAAATTTTTCACATAATTTGCTCTAATGTAAACAAAAATCTGTATGATATGTGAAATGTAAATATTTACCACAAAAATTGGTATTGTCCACAAAAATTTCCACAAACATTGGTGAATCATGCAAATGGTGCACGTCACCCCCCCAACTTGATTCATGCATTGTCCTTAATGCAACAAAATAATATGATATGCAATGAAGGACTGTAAAAAGATGAGTAGGGTTAGAGAACACCTCGTACTTGAGCTTTGAAAAAATACCAATATCTGCAACTTAGAAAACAAAACTATACGACAAAGTAAAGTAAGTAAAATGAAATAAAAATAGCATAAGTAAATAAAAGCAATTGTACACTAAAAAGCATAAAAATAGTTACTTCTCCACCAATTTTGAATATAACGGATCCGTCAAATCCTCCTCCACCCTTTGTCCTTCAAAACCCTCAAAGAATGGCTTGAGTCTTTGACCATTGACCTTGAATGTCCTGCTATCCTCAGGGTTTGTGACTTCTACAGCTCCATTGGGGTAGACCACCTTGACAAGATAGGGGCCATCCCAACAGGATCGGAGTTTCCCTTGAAAGAGTGAGAGACGAGAGTTGTATAAAAGCACTTTTTGCCAGACTCGAATGATTTCCGTACAATAAATTTTTTATGAATGATCTTAGCTTGCTCTTTTGAAATTTTTGAGCTCTCATTCGCATCTCTTCGAATCTCTTCCAATTCATTCAATTCTAGCTTCGTATGCTCTCCGGTTATTCTCAAATTGTAGTTCAAAGTCTTTTTGGCCCAATAGACCTTGTGTTCCATCTCAACTGGCAAATGATAAGCCTTTCCATAGACAAGCCGGTAGGGAGACATGCCTAAGATAGTCTTGTAGGCAGTGTGGTAAGCCATAGGACATCGGTCAGTCTAAATGACCAATCTTTCCTATTTGAGTTCACCATTTTCTCTACGATATTCTTAATCTCCTTATTGGCCAACTCGGCTTGGCCATTGGTCTGTGGGTGATATGCGGTGGATACCTTTTGTGTGACACCATATTTATGCATCAACGATGTAAATGGTTTATTACAGAAATGCGACCCACCATCGCTTATCATTGCACGAGGCATCCCAAACCTCGAAAAGATGTTCTCTTTCAAGAATTTGATCATGACCCAGTGGTCATTGGTCTTGGTTGGGATAGCCTCCATCCATTTGGACATGTAGTTCACTGTCAGAAGAATGTATAGATAACCAAACGACATAGGGAAGGGACCCATGAAATCGATGCCCTAAAAATCAAATATTTCTATAACAAGTATAGGGGGAGGGGCATCATGTTCCTTCGGGTCACACTACCCAAGCGTTGGCATCTATCACATTCTTTACAAAATGAAATATAATATTTTATTAGAGAGAGCCAATAAAAACCTGACTGTAGAATTTTTGCTGAAGTTCTTTTTGCAAAGAAATGGCCACCACATGCCTCCGAATGATGTAATTCAAGGACTTCTTGCTGTTCAATTTTCGGTACGCATCTCCGCATGACTTGGTCAGGGTAGTACGTGAACAGGTACAGGTTGTTGAAGTAAAAGTACTTCACATCCGCCATAAACCTCTTTTATCCTCCGGACTCCAATGCGGTGGTATTTATCTTGTTGCAANCCAATAAAAACCTGACTGTAGAATTTTTGCTGAAGTTCTTTTTGCAAAGAAATGGCCACCACATGCCTCCGAATGATGTAATTCAAGGACTTCTTGCTGTTCAATTTTCGGTACGCATCTCCGCATGATAATTACATATGTCAACATACCAAGGACACACAAAATGAATTGAAAGTAAATGTTCATCAGAAAAAAAGTCAGGGATAGGAATATGCTTATCGGGCTCTTGCACCATAAGTCGGGATAAATGGTCCGCCACCACGTTCTCAACTCCTTTTTTGTCATCGTCAAGTTGAATTCTTGTAGGAGAAGTATCCATCTAATGAGTCTCGATTTTGCATCCTGCTTAGATAACAAATACTTCAAAGCAGAGTGATCGGTATAGACTACTATAGGTGAGCCAATAATGTAGGACCGAAATTTATCTAATACAAATACTATAGCTAGTAACTCTTTTTCAGTCGTGGTGTAATTCATTTGTGCTTCATTAAGAGTTTTACTAGAATAGTATATTACATAGGGTCTCTTGTCTTCCCTTTGACCAAACATTGCGCCAACCGCGTAATCTCTTGCGTCGCACATAAGCTCAAAAGGTAAACCCCACTTATGTGGTTGCATCCCACTTATGTGGTAAGCATGCTTTTGAGTTTTCTAAAAGATGCCTCACAATTATTCAACCACTCAAATGAGACATCCTTAGACAGTAAATTGGTCAAAGGTCGGGCCAATGCACTAAAGTCTTTAATAAAAAGACGACAAAAGTCGGCATTGATCAGAAACAACTTGATATCCTTGATGACCTTTTACGTAGGAAGGTTGAAAATGACTTCAACCTTTGATTTGNAAGGTCGGGCCAATGCACTAAAGTCTTTAATAAAAAGACGACAAAAGTCGGCATTGACCAGAAACAACTTGATATCCTTGATGACCTTTTACGTAGGAAGGTTGAAAATGACTTCAACCTTTGATTTGTCCACTTCGATCCCCTTTGCTGAGACGATATGCCCAAGAACAATTCCTTGTGTCACCATGAAGTGACACTTCTCCCAATTCAAGGCTAAGCTCTTCTTTTTGCATCTCTTAAGAACTTTCTCCAAATTCTCCAAGCATCCACTGAAAGAATCCCCAAAGAAAGAGAAGTCATCCATAAAAGCCTCTACAATCTTCTCCACCATATCACTAAAGATTCCCATCATGCAACGTTGAAAGGTTCCAGGGGCATTACATAGTCCAAAAGGCCTGCGAAAGTAGGCAAAAGTACCGTAGGGACAAGTGAAGGTGGTCTTCTCCTGATCTTCCAATGCAATCTCTATTTGATTGTAGCTGGAGTATCCATCTAAGAAGAAATAGAATAGATGCCCCACTACTCGTTCCAACACTTGGTCGAGGAATGACAATTGAAAGTGGTCTTTCCTTGTGCATAAGTTGAGCTTGCAATAATCAATGCACACACTCCATCCGGTGATCACCCTTGTTGGAATAAGCTCATTATCCTCATTTTTCACCACNGAAAGTGGTCTTTCCTTGTGCATAAGTTGAGCTTGCAATAATCAATGCACACACTCCGTCCGGTGATCACCCTTGTTGGAATAAGCTCATTATCCTCATTTTTCACCACGATGACTCCTGACTTCTTGGGTACTACTTGCGTGGGGCTAACCCACTTACTATCAGTAATCATAAAAATGATGTCCACGTCAAGTAGTTTTAGCATCTCGTCCCTCACTACATCCTTCATAATTGGATTCAACCTTCTTTGTGGTTGTCAGAATGACTTGGAGTCATCCTCAAGGTAGATGCGGTGTGTGCAAATGAAGGGGCTTATCCTCTTTATGTCGGCAATTGTCTAACCAATCGCTCCCTTGTGCCTCCTCAACACTTCCAAGAGCTATTCTTCTTGCTTTTCCTCCAAGGTTGAGCTAATCACCATAGGAAAAGTATTGTCATCCCCAAGATATGTGGGATGGTAGTGACTTCAATTCCAAGATGGGTTTTTACTCATTTGACGAAAAAATTTTCTTGTCATAAAATGGAAACTTCTCAAATGTAGGAGCCCATTTCTCTACCCCTTTTAAACTCTCTAACTCCTCTTGCTCATCAACCTCCTGTATATCAACATTCTCTTCCTCTCCAAACTTGAAGGTGCCCATTAGTTCCAAGTGTTCCTCCACCAAAATGTTGATTCGGTTGATCTCATGTGCCTCTTCATCATCCCCCGGTTGTTTTGATAAGTTGAAAACATTAAGGTCCATAGTCATGTTCCCAAATGCTATCTTCATAAGATCGTTCCTGCAATTAATCACAACATTAGATGTGGCAAGAAAAGGTCTACCAAGTATGACAGGGATTTGGGAGCTAAGATTTGTAGCCGGGTGATTGTCACATACAATAAAATCAACAGAAAAGTAAAATTTATCCACTTGGACTAAAACATCCTCTACTACTCCCCTTGGTATTCTCACACTACGATCCGCCAGCTGAAGGGTGATTGGAGTTGGCTTCAACTCTTCAAGCTGGAGTTGTTAATACACCGAGTACGGAAGGAGGTTAACACTTGCCCCCAAATCAAAGAGAGCTTGTTCCACTCGACAATTCCCAATTGTTATTGCAATGGTAGAGCATCTGAGATCCTTGAACTTTGGTGGGGTGTTGGTCTTCAAGATTGAGCTCACTTGCTCAGTGAGGAATGCATTCTTGTGCATATTTAGTCTCCACTTCACAGTGCACAAATCCTTCATGATCTTAGTACAAGATGGGGTTTGCTTAATGGCATCAAGGAGTGGAATGTTGATCTTTACTTGCTTAAACATTTCAAGTATATCAACATAATTAGCCACCTTGACGGGTGGCTTCAAACGATTAGAAAAGGAGTGGGAATGGGGGAAACAAGCACATTTTCATCGCACAATTTTTCTTTCTCACTCACTTCATTACTCACCTCACCCCCTCGGTGTCATCCTTAGTCTCTTTCTTTAATGGCAATGCTGCTTTGAGAGAGACTTTTGGCACAATGGTTTTATCAATTTGTTTGCCATTTCGAAGGGTGGTTACCGCCTTGAGTTGCTCACAACTCTCTTTGGTGGGCTCAGACAACTCAATCACATGTTGGCCCTTAGGGTTCTCTTGGGATTGAGCGGCGAATTACACCTTCTCTTGTTGTGATAACCCTATGTGATTGGTAATTTTTGTGAGTTGAGCCGAAATGTTGTTGTTAAAGGCGGTTTGGCTTTGGATGAAATTGTAAAGCACATGCTCTAAGTTCCTCTTATGGGGAGGTTGGTAGGTGGGAGAATTGGATGACCCTTGTTGGGGAAAACTTTGGGGAGGTGGACTTTGGGAAAAATTTTGTGGGGGTGGATTTGGTGAATACCCTTGCGGATTGGACCGGGGTATTGGGAGCTAGACTCTTGCCCTTGGCCTTGGTAGTGACTTTGGTATTGACCTTGTTTAGGAGGCATGAGAGGTGTATATGTGTTAGACCCATGAGGAGTAAGATTCTCATTTCTCCAACTAAAGTTCGGGTGATTGCTCCAACCCGAATTGTAAGTGTTTGAATTTGGAGAGAATAATTGTCTCGATTGATTAAAGGCACTAACTTGCTCGTGGTACACTTCTTTAAGCATCGGAATGTTGGGGCACTCCAATATGGAATGCTCCACACTCTCACAAATCGAGCAAGACTCCTTTGTCTTTGAAACATTGGATACCTCGGGTCTCCTATTGACCTCAAGACTCTTAACTTTCTTAGACAACTTAGAAATTTTTGAAAGCAAGTCTTCCCGGTCTCTCAAGTCATACATCCCTCCCCCATGAGCTTGACAACTCCCTTGAGGAGAAGACCTTGGTATATCGATAGGATCCGTAATGTCCCATGATTGTGTATTCTGTGCCAATGTATCAAAGTATTCTAAGGCCTTATCGGGGTCTTTGTTCAAAAACTCCCCATTGCATATCATATCGATGAACTATCAATGGTCCGGTGTGATTCCTTCACAAAAGAAACTCACCAATTGCCATAGTTCAAAGTCATGGTGTGGAATGGATTGTAACAGTACCTTGTAACAATCCCAACATTGGTAGAATTGCTCATTGGACTTCTTCAAAAAATTTTGAATTTACTTTTTAAGAGGGTGGTTTTAGGCACCGAAAAAAATTTGTTTAAACTCAAAAACAATTTGAGTCCCAGATGTTATGGATCGAGGCTTCAAGGAAATAAGCCATGTTTTTGGGTTATCTTTCAAGGAAAAGGGGAACAATTTCATTCTAGCTATGTCTTCCATACCATGATTGGTGAGGAAGGTTGCAACTATTTATTTGAACTCCTTTATGTGCAAATAAGGGTTCTCCCTTTCAATTCCGTGGAAAGTAGGGAGTAGTTGCAACATTCCTGGCTTAACTAGGAATAGATGAGCTTGGACCGGTAAGAGGATGCATGAGGGAGTGATGCTTCTTGTAAGTTGAAGGTAATCCCTCATTGACCTCGTTGGAGGCTCAATTTAGATGTTGTTTCCTTCATTCACAGGAGGGGAGAATTGCATTCGTGGATTAGGCATTCTAGGTTCTTGCACTCCCCCACCCCTTTGTATGGTTCGATTGGCACCTACATCCTCAAAATTATCACTCGCATACTCGGGTGAGTCTTGGTCAATGTTCATGTTGGGGCCTAAGGGTTATCTAACCAATCGATTTTGTTCATCCTGTCCCCACATTTAACAAACTATCTATAAATAAAAATATAAACAACAAAAGTATGTACAAGGATTAACGTACCTCAGCCCATGATGAAAATCATGGGATTTACCTCCGTTCTCCGAAACTCACTTTCTCAATTCAACGTTTGCCTTCCCCTGCAACGACACCAAAAATGCTTGATGGTTTTTGTTGTCCTCCCTAATCTCTGGACATCATCCCTCAATGTGTGTATGACTTATAGGAATGGGGGACTGTCACTCTCCCTCAAAATGATACAAGAAATGGGAAAACACAATAATGGTGGAATGTGTTTGTGTGTGTGTGAACAAAAATGCTCCACAAGTGCAGAGAGACTTTTGTGTGTTNCAAGAAATGGGAAAACAGAATAATGGTGGAATGTGTTTGTGTGTGTGTGAACAAAAATGCTCCACAAGCGCAGAGAGACTTTTGTGTGTCGTGTTTTACTTGAAAATCGTATTCCAAGGTCGTCTCTTCAAGGAAGGAGGTGAATCATATTTTGGCAAAAATTGCAAAGTGTAAAAATCTTTGTTGTTTGAGTTTGGTGGTTTGTTGTTTTTGATACAAAATGAAATGGGAAACAAGTGTTGGCTAATTTGAAGAGTTCATTCCAATGGGAATGCCAACTTAACTCAAAACCTTCCCCCAATGGTGTCTAGATGTTTGATTGATTCGTAGAAAACGAGGGACTAGGATGGAGGTAAGGATCCAAGCATACCCCATGATAAATCTATGGGATATCAAAGACTCACAACCATGTCCACACTCAACCTAGTCAAATCGTATCAACGTACACTACTAGGGGAAAAGAAAATGAGTTGAAATAGCATACCCAAGAGGAGGTCTCTCTTGGACTAGCCAACTTAAAAGCTTAGCTACTCATACTTAAAGCAAAGACAACAATGTATTGGAAAGACATTGTAAAGGAATGAAGATTCGAGCTAAGTTAATACAAGAAAACATAAACTATAGGAAAGTGCGTTTAATACCCATCTTAAAGCTTGAAAATGAAGAACTTGAATGCATTAATGGTGAAATCCAAAATGAAAGACTAAACTTGAAATATGCTTGTAATAAATGACATTAAAGACATTAAACAAAGCATAAACAAGTCTTACAATATATTATAAGGCAATGTATGGAAGAAAATGTAAAAATATTCACTTCTCTCTATAGCACTATTCATCTTTTTCCTTGAAACCTGTAAGCTTCTCTCTCTATATTACAACGTATATTCAATTCTTGCTGAATGCAGCCTTCCAAAATGTCCATGGAGCCTTCCCTAGCCTCGTGATGTGATCCTAATCAATAGGGGGCTGAAAAGGATGGGTTGGACAGGCTAGTGCAGGCCTAGCCTGCACACCCAACTTCACCCATTCTCTCTCTCCTCATTTATGTCCAAGCATCCAAAAGTCCAAGTTAGGGTGAAAAGGGGGTGTCTTGTGTGTAAAGAGTGTTAGGGACAAGTGGGAGACCCAATGGTAGGACCCCCAAAGTTGTAGAGCTTG
This sequence comes from Ilex paraguariensis, assembly GCA_963454935.2. NCBI lineage: Eukaryota > Viridiplantae > Streptophyta > Magnoliopsida > Aquifoliales > Aquifoliaceae > Ilex > Ilex paraguariensis. The sequence continues at coordinate 292,801 of CAUOFW020003003.1, read as the reverse complement.
AGATATAGAATCTGTCTTGTGTCAGTAAAACCTACCGATAGATCACGGAAAACCTACCGGTAGGTTTTACTCCAGTAGGCAAAAAATAACGGTAGCTTTGCGGAAGATGTAGGTCCAATAGCCAAAACCTACTGGTACGCCCTATCGGTAGGTTTTTCCTTGTTTTGTAAAATTCTTAGTTCCTCCAAATTTCAAGCAAACATCAAGCCTCTACCTCATCTCCAATCAATTCAAGCATCATGATAGAGCCTAACAAGCACTATTTGAACCCCTTTTCCTGTAAACATACCGAAGCTACATTAAAAGCTTGAACATTGCAATTCTGATAATTTTAATTTCAAAGCAAGTGTAAAAGGGATGTGCAAGTACATAAAATATGCAACGTTTTGTGCTAATCATCCACAAAAGGGGACCATTCCGAAATCAGCAAGTTATGGTNACGGAAAACCTACCGGTAGGTTTTACTCCAGTAGGCAAAAAATAACGGTAGCTTTGCGGAAGATGTAGGTCCAATAGCCAAAACCTACTGGTACGCCCTATCGGTAGGTTTTTCCTTGTTTTGTAAAATTCTTAGTTCCTCCAAATTTCAAGCAAACATCAAGCCTCTACCTCATCTCCAATCAATTCAAGCATCATGATAGAGCCTAACAAGCACCATTTGAACCCCTTTTCCTGTAAACATACCGAAGCTACATTAAAAGCTTGAACATTGCAATTCTGATAATTTTAATTGCAAAGCAAGTGTAAAAGGGATGTACAAGTACATAAAATATGCAACGTTTTGTGCTAATCATCCACAAAAGGGGACCATTCCGAAATCAGCAAGTTATGGTTGGTGAACTAGCATAATATATTTTTGTTTTGATATAAGAATTCTTAAAAATTAAGTTTATCGTTTTAAAACATAAAACATTAAAGGGGAATTAGGAAGACAGTATAAAAATTTAGACTTAATTGAGCTAAACTATATTACAGAAACTTATTTGGTCATAAGTGCATTTTTTTTAAAAAAAAAGACTAAAAAACCATTTATTACTCCATTACTCTCGCACTCTCTCATCCCTATTTTCTCTCTCACTCTCTCTTCCCAAATTTTCTCTCACCATTACTTTTTCTCTCCTTTTTCTCTCTTTTCTTATATCAAAGTTACAACAACACAATTGTACCAATCGGTTATACCAATTAGTTAAAATCATTATATATTACATCAAACAGTTACTCATGTGTTCTAATAAAGTAAACAGTTACATTAAACAATTACACAAAATTACAACACCAACCCAATTTGTAATGGATTGGGCTATTCCCACCCCACAAATTTCTATTTTCACCCCCATTTAANAACCATTTATTACTCCATTACTCTCGCACTCTCTCATCCCTATTTTCTCTCTCACTCTCTCTTCCCAAATTTTCTCTCACCATTACTTTTTCTCTCCTTTTTCTCTCTTTTCTTATATCAAAGTTACAGCAACACAATTGAACCAATCGGTTATACCAATTAGTTAAAATCATTATATATTACATCAAACAGTTACTCATGTGTTCTAATAAAGTAAACAGTTACATTAAACAATTACACAAAATTACAACACCAACCCAATTTGTAATGGATTGGGCTATTCCCACCCCACAAATTTCTATTTTCACCCCCATTTAATTATCATTCTCAAACTACTAAATCCACCCCTTCTATTCTCATTCTAGGAGTGTCAAACATGTCGGGTTAAACATGTGACAGATGAAAAATATGTAAATTCGTACACGACACATTTAATAAATGGGTAAAAAATCTCAACACGAACACGATCCGTTTAATAAATGGGTAACATGATACGACTCATTTAATTTTAAAAAAATTATATCAACAAATTTTAATACTCCATTTTTTATTTTACCAACTATATTTACTTCAAAAAAGAGGNTTTGTAATGGATTGGGCTATTCCCACCCCACAAATTTCTATTTTCACCCCCATTTAATTATCATTCTCAAACTACTAAATCCACCCCTTCTATTCTCATTCTAGGAGTGTCAAACATGTCGGGTTAAACATGTGACAGATGAAAAATATGTAAATTCGTACACGACACATTTAATAAATGGGTAAAAAATCTCAACACGAACACGATCCGTTTAATAAATGGGTAACATGATACGACTCATTTAATTTTAAAAAAATCATATCAACAAATTTTAATACTCCATTTTTTATATTACCAACTATATTTACTTCAAAAAAGAGGAATTTCTAGCCAAATCTCACATAAAAATTAAACTTGAATGCTAAAAAAAAAAAGGCAAGAGGCCACTACCTTTTATAGGTAGGGTAGTCCTCCCCATCTCCTTTCATTTGCCGATGTGGGATAATAACAAAAAAAGTTGGTTTGCCTTTGTCATGAACTGCTCCCCATCTCTCCTCCTTTGTTTGAACTACTACTTTACTTTTTTTTTTTTGTATTGATTTCTTTACTTCTTTTTTCTGGCTAATTTTTTAAACTAATTATTAATTTTATTTAGATGGGTAAACGTGTGATAAACAATTTAACAGGTCTCACCTGAATATGACTTGTTTATTAAACGTATCTGATGGATCAATCCGTTTACCATCCAAACTCATTAAGATCTCACCCAAACCCGCTTAATTCTTATCGATTCGTGTCGNGCCGATGTGGGATAATAACAAAAAAAGTTGGTTTGCCTTTGTCATGAACTGCTCCCCATCTCTCCTCCTTTGTTTGAACTACTACTTTACTTTTTTTTTTTTTGTATTGATTTCTTTACTTCTTTTTTCTGGCTAATTTTTTAAACTAATTATTAATTTATTATTATATTAATTTTATTTAGACGAGTAAACGTGTGATAAACAATTTAACAGGTCTCACCCGAATATGACTTGTTTATTAAACGTATCTGATGGATCAATCCGTTTACCATCCAAACTCATTAAGATCTCACCCAAACTCGCTTAATTCTTATCGATTCGTGTCCATTAATCGTGTCATGTCAGATTCCATTAGTAACTAAGCCCACCCATACTACATACACCTTATTAATAGTTAAGCTCATTCATTCTATGTACACCCTTTTAATGAAAGGCAATGACGGTGTGGTTATGGTGATGGCATCGACGGTGTGGCTGGCGTTGGGATAACAGAGAGAGAGTGTGTGTGTGTGTGTGTGTGCGTGTGGATTGAAATTAGGGACTGAAAAAAGGGGATTTGTACGTGTGTTTCAAGTAGAGGACGCAGAGAGAAGAGGAGAGAGAAATACCTTGAAGACAGTGGCGTTGTGGTGCTGTCGAGGCATGAGTGCAGCGAGAGAGAGAGAAAAAGACAGGACAGAGAGAGAGAGAGTCTCGGTNTGAAAGGCAATGACGGTGTGGTTATGGTGATGGCATCGACGGTGTGGCTGGCGTTGGGATAACAGAGAGAGAGAGTGTGTGTGTGTGTGTGTGTGCGTGTGGATTGAAATTAGGGACTGAAAAAAGGGGATTTGTACGTGTGTTTCAAGTAGAGGACGCAGAGAGAAGAGGAGAGAGAAATACCTTGAAGACAGTGGCGTTGTGGTGCTGTCGAGGCATGAGTGCAACGAGAGAGAGAGAAAAAGACAGGACAGAGAGAGAGAGAGAAAGTCTCGGGCAAGGGAGGGGAGAAGAGAAGCGAGGAGTTGGTTTCTTGGGTGGCATGTATAGCGTGTTAGGGAAGCCTCCCGAAAAAATAGGAAGTTGAAACAATTATTTGAAATTTTTTAAAGAAATCGTTTTAATCAAAAAAATGTTACAGTAAAATAAATAAATTTGTAAGATACTTAACTAAAAAAAATATCTAAAAAAAATCCTAGCATAGAACAAATAAAAATAAATAAATTTAAATCATACCTAACCAAAAATAAAAAATTGGTAAACGTATCCAAAGTTGTAATATTATCCAAAAATTGGTGACCTTACCCAATAGTGGTTAACTTAATAATTGTAATATTAACCAAAAAATGGTAATCATACCTACAAAATCTACAAAACCTAACCCCAATTTGTGGTATAATTTTCCAAAATAGTGGTAATCTTTTTTTTNAATTTTTTAAAGAAATCGTTTTAATCAAAAAAATGTTACAGTAAAATAAATAAATTTGTAAGATACTTAACTAAAAAAAATATCTAAAAAAAATCCTAGCATAGAACAAATAAAAATAAATAAATTTAAATCATACCTAACCAAAAATAAAAAATTGGTAAACGTATCCAAAGTTGTAATATTATCCAAAAATTGGTGACCTTACCCAATAGTGGTTAACTTAATAATTGTAATATTAACCAAAAAATGGTAATCATACCTACAAAATCTACTAAACCTAACCCCAATTTGTGGTATCATTTTCCAAAATAGTGGTAATCTTTTTTAANAAAATTTAATTATATTAAATAGAATACTAAATTTTAATTCATCTAACTTTTAACCTTATAAAAGTCCATTAATTTAAAAAAATCCATAATAAATTAAAATTTTATGTATGACATAATTTAAAATTTAGCATGTTATAAATGACATTTAATTGTGAAGTAAATGTAACACCACTGTTTCAACAACTATGATTTTCTCAACCTTGGAAAACTAAAGTCAAATTTGACTTATAACCTGCATTTCTTCATCACCCATCTAACTTCAATCCAACATATTTTACGATCTATTCTTCATCATCCATGCAATTAAGTGGAATGAAAGGTATTGGAAGATTCAAATCAAACAAGGTAAGTATTTAATGATCTTTTCTCCGTATATGTTTGTTATTTGTTGTGTTATGCCCACAACTCTTATCTTCTTATTTTGATCGGTAGAAATTGTAGTCATTTCTTAAAGATGAGATTTTTAATTATTTGTGCTTAGGTATAATCGACACAGATGGAAAAAGGAAAGCATTTAAATAGTGATATAGCAGATGACATATTGCATGATTTTGAAAACAAAGAATATCAGAACATGGACTTCCATTAGAAAAACAAGGATGAGTTAACATCCAATGAAGGCATTGCAATGAGGGAAGATTTAACATCTACAGAAGTCCTTGCAATGACATTTAGGGTTGACACGGCTTGGATGCAAGACAACATTTTGCGTGAAGTTTGATAGGAAGACACAACAATGGGTTGAAAAGAGTTTGTAATGGACCACAACCATGAATTGATTCCACAACATGGTGTTCCATTTCTCCGATCACACAGGTGTGTCAAGAGCCCTGATAGAGCACAAGCTATATCATTGCGCAATTTTGGTATGCGTACAAGTCATATTAGAGATTTCATGTTGCAACAATCTGGAGGATATTAAAATGTTGGGTTTACCACAAAGGATCTCTATAATGACATGACATCCTATTTTAGAGAAGAGTTGAGAGACGGTGATGCAAAGGGCGCATTAGCCTACTTGAGCGCAAAGGAAGAGTTGGACACGCAATTCTATTTTAAGTATTCTGTCACCGATGACAATTCGTTGAATTGCTTGTTTTGGACTGATTCGACATCTCGACTAGATTACAAGTGTTTTGGTGCGGTGATGACGTTTGATACTACATATTGAATGAATGCATATAAGAAGCCTTTTGTGATATTTGTCGGTGTCAACCACCACAACCCTATAACTATATTTGGGTGCGCATTACTTTCAGACGAGACGATTGATACATAAGTGTGGGTATTGAATACTTTTCTTCATGCAGTAAAAAATAAGATGTTTGTATCTGTTATTACTGATGGAGATAAAGCAATGATTGATGCAATTGAAAGAGTATTTTCTCAAGCGATGCATCGCTTATGTAGATGGCATTTGTCAAGAAATGCTTTCACAAATATAAATGCTGAAAATTTTGTCAATGCATTCAAGAGGTGCATGTGTGCTTGATGTACTCCGGAAGAATTTGAAAATGAGTGGAAATCAATGATCAAATCATTTGTACTAGAGACAAACAATTGGATAGCGGAAGTTTATGCAAAGAGATTCAAATGGGCCGAAGCGTACTTGCGAGGAAATTTTTTTTTTGGCTTAAAAAGCATGCAACGATTGGAANAATTCGTTGAATTGCTTGTTTTGGACTGATTCGACATCTCGACTAGATTACAAGTGTTTTGGTGCGGTGATGACGTTTGATACTACATATTGAATGAATGCATATAAGAAGCCTTTTGTGATATTTGTCGGTGTCAACCACCACAACCCTATAACTATATTTGGGTGCGCATTACTTTCAGACGAGACGATTGATACATAAGTGTGGGTATTGAATACTTTTCTTCTTGCAGTAAAAAATAAGATGTTTGTATCTGTTATTACTGATGGAGATAAAGCAATGATTGATGCAATTGAAAGAGTATTTTCTCAAGCGATGCATCGCTTATGTAGATGGCATTTGTCAAGAAATGCTTTCACAAATATAAATGCTGAAAATTTTGTCAATGCATTCAAGAGGTGCATGTGTGCTTGATGTACTCCGGAAGAATTTGAAAATGAGTGGAAATCAATGATCAAATCATTTGTACTAGAGACAAACAATTGGATAGCGGAAGTTTATGCAAAGAGATTCAAATGGGCCGAAGCGTACTTGCGAGGAAATTTTTTTTTTGGCTTAAAAAGCATGCAACGATTGGAGAGTATGAATGCCTACCTGAAACGCTTTCTAAAAACAAGCCAACGATTATTCAAATTTGTTAGGCACTATGACAGGGGCTTGGCAAGGATCAAGGAGTGTGAGGCCAATGATGAATTTGAGTCAAAACATTCTAGGCCAATGATGTTGACAATACTGACATACTGAGATACTTAGGGAAGCATGCTACTGCTCTATATACCAGAAAAATTTTCTTCAAGATCTGCGATAAGATACAAGAAGAAGATGTATTTTTTGTAGTGGATATGATCAAAATTGAAAGTCATCGAAGTTACTATTTCTCTCGATTCACAAAACCATATTCAAGGTGGATTGTGCAATATTATCCTCAAATTCATGCGTTTAAATGCAATTGCATGAGATTTGAGTCTTTTGGAATTTCATGCTCTCACATGATCACGGTCATGAAGTATGAGCACATACAAGAGTTTCCTCATACCAGTGTGATAAATAGGTGGACCATTAAAGCAAAATCTAGGTACAAATGTGCACACGAATGTGGTAATGTGTAGCCGAATGTGTCAATTCCTACGCATTATGCTGGACTTATGTCAATGTGCATCCAAATGTGTTATTATGCTTCACAGTCGCTCTCAAACTCAAATGACCTGAGGAGTTTGGTGCAACAAAGAACTTCACTTCTAAAAGCCTGTCATGAGTCACTTGGCAAACACAATGCAAATGTGACGAATACACAATTTGGTGTGAATGATCCAAAGATTGTGAAAACCAAGGGTAATCATAGTCGTGCAAGTAAGAATATTCCAATCAACCTACGAAGATGTAGTAAATACAGGGGCACTAGCCATACTGTTAGAAAATGTCCACTCTTGATGTCTCAATCCAATGATCCATTCGAGGACATGCCTTTTTATAACTAGTTGGATCACAGCCACCACGGGACATGCCTTTTTCACAACTTAGTGGATCAGAACAACCACCCCACATGTCTTTTTCACAGCATGGTGGATCGCATCAATCTATGCCATCATTGAAAGAGGATAACCTTTGCATTCCCTTTGTCAACGAGGGTATCCTCAACTATCAGGTTCATATAATACTCTTTAGATGTTTATATTTTTTTTCCATATGAACTCATTCCTTTTTATTTTAGGATGGAATGTCAAGCTTTGATTCTACCATTCAATCATAGTACATCAACATTAGTTTCAGTAATATGGAGGTAATTACAAAAATCACAAATTTTATCCCACAAATTTTATTTTTTCACCATTGTCATCTAACCATCAATTTATGCTATCACAATGGGCACCAAGATCATGGAGCAAGATGGGTTGATGAAATTTGACTTTTTTTGCAACTTTGAATGAAAGTGTTTTACATTCTCCATTCCAAGTTTTTTTTTTCACTTCGATATACCCTTTTTTTTAGGAGAACTTGCGAGAGAATTTTATTGATTAAAAATTAAATTACACCTAGTTAGGGGGGATGTATTTACATTACCCTCAATGCAATCTAATTACAATATGATAAGGAATTAAAAATTCTAATGCATGATTTTACATGGAAAAACAAAAAATAATTTACTAACTGATGAACCAACTACTAAAATGTGCTGGAATGCTGAACAGTCACGTGAATAGTAATGTGAATAGGATTCCAGCCGCATAATAATTAAATGAGTTGTGGCAATAGAACAGTAGCTGCTTTGAATTGAAAACAAGCTAAGGATTTGCAGCTGAAAGATGCAACTCATGAAGACAATAGTTGTAGTTATGACAACAGCTGCAAGAGTTAGTTGAGGAGTTGTTNAATCTAATTACAATATGATAAGGAATTAAAAATTCTAATGCATGATTTTACATGGAAAAACAAAAAATAATTTACTAACTGATGAACCAACTACTAAAATGTGCTGGAATGCTGAATAGTCACGTGAATAGTAATGTGAATAGGATTCCAGCCGCATAATAATTAAATGAGTTGTGGCAATAGAACAGTAGCTGCTTTGAATTGAAAACAAGCTAAGGATTTGCAGCTGAAAGATGCAACTCATGAAGACAATAGTTGTAGTTATGACAACAGCTGCAAGAGTTAGTTGAGGAGTTGTTGAGCTGATAACTGGAGTTGAGAACATTTACAGGCTGAAAGGATGAGCTGTAAGCATGAGCCGTGAGCTGAAAGAGATAGCTGAAAACTTGGTAGTTGGGAAAAATAGTTGAAAGCATTTTCAAGCTATTAGCATGAGCTTCGAGCAGGGAAGGCTGAGAGTTATGAGATGCGAGCATTCTAGTTGAAAGAGCATTAATGGACAGATAAAGCAAATGAAAAGATAAATCAGATATGGGAAGGTAATGAGGCTGATAAGGAGACTGAAAGCCTGATAAAGAGTCTTCTAAGAGGAGAACTGAAAGGGAATCTTGACAATCCCATTGTTAGGTAGATGAATAGCTTTAGATGAAAAATAGAAAAGTTCTCTGAAAAACGAAAAATCCTCCCACGAGAATCTAGTAAAGAGAAAGAAAATTTAGATGAGAAAGGTGAGAAAAATGATGAATGCTTTTGCATGCATGTCCAGTAGAAATTGAAGACTGTATAGATTTTCGATGGGTGTCCTCTGGGATAGATGATGCAAAGGTGAAGCCAACAGAATTTCCTGGTTAAAGCCCCTCTTCATGAAAGCACTACAGAAGATGAATACCCAGTGAAAGGTCCCCATGGAAAGTAGAAGACGAATATCCAGCAAGAAGAGCATTTGAAGAGACAAAAAATCCACAGAATACCAAACGATTTGGAGAGCGAAACCACTGAACAAAGCCATAATAGTCCACGAGAGATAGAAAGTGAGAAAAATTGATAAGGAAATCCTTTTTGCTTCAAAACTAGTAGAAGATGGATAGCCAACAATTGCATGGAGAAGATCAGTACAGAAATCAGCTGGAAGTAGAGAATAATCCCGACAGACAGATGTAGAGAGATCCAAGAAGAGCTTTCTAGAATCTGAATATCAACTACCAAGAAGTGATGCAGATAGGAGGAACTAGAAAATGCAAAAAAAGGCCAAACAGAGATCTGGATCCAAATCCCTAGTAATGTTAAGAAGTTGCTTCGAGAATACCAGACACCTTGACTCTGAAGTTGACTGAGAGAGGAAGATAAGTAGGTGCATGCTATATTCCTTTCTACTCGCCTTCCTTTGCTTTTTGAAAATTTATTAGAATAAGACAAAATATGTAATAAACACTGGACTGTATAAATTATGGACTGTTCTGACTACTTGGAAATTTGAGTGTATGAGCACTTCTTCATGTAGCATACTAGAGCATATCACTTGTCTGTCATTAAGAATTCCAGTTGCAAAACCCTAGTCTGCATATCTGTATGATTCATGTGTAAATCATAAATAAAAAGATGAGGAGGGGATTCTGCTTCACAATTACATAGAGCACATCTACTTGCTAAGGAGACACCCACATTCTGAAGAGCTGAGTTCATAGGCAGAGAGTCTTTGAAGATTTTCCATCCCAAAAGTTGGGCACTAGGAGGAGATGGTTGCTTCCAGATTAAAGTAGCTAGGTCATTAGGCTGCCCTTGACTTCTGATCAGACCCCAGGTTGTTTTAATAGAAAAATTCCCCAGCTAAGAAGGCTTCCAGACCAATTTATCTGGTTTATCAGATAGGCAGACATTAGTAGATAAGACATTACAACTTTTTGGTTAACATTACCANAGGCAGAGAGTCTTTGAAGATTTTCCATCCCAAAAGTTGGGCACTAGGAGGAGATGGCTGCTTCCAGATTAAAGTAGCTAGGTCATTAGGCTGCCCTTGACTTCTAATCAGACCCCAGGTTGTTTTAATAGAAAAATTCCCCAGCTAAGAAGGCTTCCAGACCAATTTATCTAGTTTATCAGATAGGCAGACATTAGTAGATAAGACATTACAACTTTTTGGTTAACATTACCATTTTTTTTTGGTTTAGAACACAACTTCATTGGGCTTAGATTACAACTTTTTTGGGTGTAATAATACAACTTTTTGGGTGTAACATTATGACTTTTCTTTGGTAAGAATACCACTTTTTTGATAAGATTACCAATTATTTGAGGTAAAATTACCATTTTTTAGGGAAAACTAGCACTTTTTTTGTTAATATTACNTGGGTGTAATAATACAACTTTTTGGGTGTAACATTATGACTTTTCTTTGGTAAGAATACCATTTTTTTGATAAGATTACCAATTATTTGAGGTAAAATTACCATTTTTTAGGGAAAACTAGCACTTTTTTTTGTTAATATTATCATCTTTTTGGGTTAGAATACAACTTCCTTGGGCGTAGAATACAACTTTTTTGGGTGTAAGAATACAAGTTTTTGGATGAAACATTATCACTTTTATTTGGTAAGAATACCACTTTTTTGATAAGATTACCCATTATTTGAGGCAAGATTATACTTTTTTAGGGAAGATTAGCACTTTGAGGCAATGATTACCACTTTTGAGGGAAAGATTACCACTTTTTTGGTTGACATTACCATTTTTTTTTAGTTAGAATACAACTTTTTTGGTTGTAAGAATACAACTTTTTGGGTGAAACATTATCACTTTTATTTGGTAATAATAGAACTTTTTTGGTAAGATTACCCATTATTTAAGGCAAGATTATACTTTTTTAGGGAAGATTACCATTTTGAGGGAATGATTACTACTTTTGAGGGAAAGATTACCACTTTTTTGGTTGACATTATTATTTTTTTGGTTAGAATACAACTTTTTTGGGTATAAGAATACAACATTTTAGGTGAAACATTATCACTTTAATTTTGTAATAATACCACTTTTTTGGTAAGATTACCCATTATTTGAGGCAAGATTATACTTTTTTAGGGAAGATTAGCACTTTGAGGCAATGATTACCACTTTTGAGGGAAAGATTACCACTTTTTTGGTTGACATTACCATTTTTTTTAGTTAGAATACAACTTTTTTGGTTGTAAGAATACAACTTTTTGGGTGAAATATTATCACTTTTATTTGGTAATAATAGAACTTTTTTGGTAAGATTACCTATTATTTAAGGCAAGATTATACTTTTTTAGGGAAGATTACCATTTTGAGGGAATGATTACTACTTTTGAGGGAAAGATTACCACTTTTTTGGTTGACATTATTATTTTTTTGGTTAGAATACAACTTTTTTGGGTATAAGAATACAACATTTTAGGTGAAACATTATCACTTTAATTTTGTAATAATACCACTTTTTTGGTAAGATTACCCATTATTTGAGGCAAGATTATACTTTTTTTAGGGAAAATTACCATTTTTTGAGTTATAATACAATTTGCTTTGGCTTAGAATACAACTTTTTTAGGTGTAGGAGTACAACTTTTGGGGTGTAATATTATCATCTTTATTTTGTAAGAATACCACTTTTTTGAATAAGGTAACCATTTATTTGAGGCAAGATTATCACTTTTTAGAGTAATATTACCATTTTTTAGGGAAGATTACCACTTTTTTTGTTAACATTATCATTTTTTTGGGTTATAATACAAATTGCTTGGACTTAAAATACAACTTTTTTGGGTGTAAGAATACAACTTTTTTTGTGTATTTTTAGAAGTAAAATTACGATAAGAATTTGTAATCTTACTACTAAATTACACAACCATGCTTATCACAACCATTTGCTCATCACAACCATTACCATGCTCATTTTATTTACAAAGAACAAAGATATTTTAGATTTTTGACAAAAAGATATCATATTGCATTAATTTGTTTCATCACATTTCACTACNACAACCATGCTTATCACAACCATTTGCTCATCACAACCATTACCATGCTCATTTTATGTACAAAGAAAAAAGATATTTTAGATTTTTGACAAAAAGATATCATATTGCATTAATTTGTTTCATCACATTTCACTACTGCTAGTTCAATTATTGTATCAACAACCAATAACTACAATTACATATATCACTTCCTAGCTATTTCTTTGCTTTTCATACAAAAAGGCTCAATTCTATCCCACATACTATCATTTATATCCAACCTATTATCGATCACCTTCAGAGACTCCTTAATTTTATTTTGAGTATTTTCAATTTCCTCCATCTTTCTGNTTATTGTATCAACAACCAATAACTACAATTACATATATCACTTCCTAGCTATTTCTTTGCTTTTCATACAAAAAGGCTCAATTCTATCCCACATACTATCATTTATATCCAACCTACTATCGATCACCTTCAGAGACTCCTTAATTTTATTTTGAGTATTTTCAATTTCCTCCATCTTTCTGCCCATTCGTACCAGCAAATGTTCAAATATAGTCAATGGAAGAAGATCATTAAATGTAGGAAGACCACCTGTTGAAGAATTTGGGACATCCTGGGCTTCATCTTCATCCCCAGCTTCAACTTCATTCTCGATTTCAACTTGTGGCTACTGTGGCTACTGAGTTTTCTTCTTCTTCCCTTGCCCCAAACTCTTTTTTATTGTCCCACCATAAATTGGATTCATGTGAATGGAATAAGCATCACTTGAGTGAATCACAACTCCACAATCCTCCAAAATCTTTGAAGTCAAAATTGGGAATGGGAGACATTGCTCCTTATCTTTCGTACCTTGTACCGAAATAATTTCATCAACGATTAAACAAGGTAGATCTGAATATATACCCTTTTCAATGGCATACATGAGATGAGCTCGATCAAGTCCAAAATCAGCAGCATGTCCTCTTGGACTAATATTGTACCCTACTATAAGGTTTAACATCCAATATTTGGGAGTAAGGTCTTGTTAAAAAAAATACTGGATTGTCAACACTCTCACTAAAATTATTAGGTATACCCTCAATTTCTGCATAAGCATCTTCCAATTTAGGTATGTCCTTAGAATTTTTGAATGGATAGGTAAGTATATCGTTAGGAACGAAAGGTCGNGTCTTGTTAAAAAAAATACTGGATTGTCAACACTCTCACTAAAATTATTAGGTATACACTCAATTTCTGCATAAACATCTTCCAATTTAGGTATGTCCTTAGAATTTTTGAATGGATAGGTAAGTATATCGTTAGGAACGAAAGGTTTGTGAACTCCCAGTATTTTTGAAACTAAATCTGGGGTTACTTCAAATCTTACATTCCTCACAAGGGACTTAAAATTGCGATCACCTTTATTAATATCATGCATGTTAGAATAAAATATATTCACCAATGTATTATATGCTTTATCCATCTTCTTGATATCAACTGCAGAATTCCATTAATGAAGAGCAAAAANCTAAATCTGGGGTTACTTCAAATCTTACATTCCTCACAAGGGACTTAAAATTGCGATCACCTATATTAATATCATGCATGTTAGAATAAAATATATTCACCAATGTATTAGATGCTTTATCCATCTTCTTGATATCAACTGCAGAATTCCATTAATGAAGAGCAAAAATAACATCACATCCTACATCTTTTAATTGATTCAGTAAAATACTCATCTCCAATAACAAAGACCTACAATAAAAGCAATTATCATACCAATGTTTGCAATTTTTGTTAAAGAAAGATATGTCTTCATTGCATATGGGGTTGGGTGAACTTGATGTATTAAAGGAGGTATCAATGGTGGGATCAATTGGATTGGTGGAGGTGGGATCAACTAGATTGGTGGAGGAGGGATCAACTCTGGAGGACAGATCGATGGAGGGAGGATGATTACATTTATTCTTCTTCGAGGAGGGACCAATGGAGGGAGGATCATTACAACTCTTCTTCCTCTTCATTTTTTCCCTACTGTTATCCACAACTTTTGGCCTATACTTCTTTTTGCCTTCGGTCATTATACTCTGCTGTAACAAGAAAAAAATCTAGTCAACAAATAGAGCATTAACATGGAAGATTATCTATTACTTTTGAGCAATAACAGTTGATGGAGATGTGAGGAAGATAGGATTGCATTACTTTTGAACCATCATTCACAAAAACCATCATTCGTTCAACCCCAAAAACATATCCCTTATCATTCGTTCAACCCCAAAAACACGTCCCTTACAAAAATATTATGAAATTGAGAGAGAGAGAGAGAACTATGTATATAGAAATATGATGAAATTGAGAGAGAGAGAGAGAGAATGGATACCTCGGAGAAAAGGAAAGCGGTGGCGGTGGTTGCTCTAGGCTGTGGCAGTGGCTCCGGTGGCAGTGACTTTGGTGGTAGTGGCGATTGGGTTCGATTCAATTTGATTGCTAATTTGGGGTTCGAGACTGTGGCGATGATTGTGATTTAGGGTTTTGGGTATGTAATCAGGTTGGGTTTTCACCGATTTGGGGTTAGATCGTTGATTTAGGGTATGCAATTAGGTTAGATAGCTTAGGTTGAAGAGTTGGATTTTTTAGGGAATACGATCTAACCTGGATTGATCGGGGGTTAGATTAGCGATCTAAGTTGATCACTATATGAGCGATCGGCGTTCCAAGTAGCGATCTAAGTTGATCACTTATGTAGCGATTGGGGTTTCAAGTATCAATCAAGTTGCAAACTAATCTCAATCGCTAACCAGCGATCAAGTTGCGTTTTGGTTAACATTAAATTTCACTTATACCGCTAAATTATCACCGTTTTTCAAATTTTTCCTCATATTTTTAATATTACACCTTCAACTATGTAATTAGTTTCATACTACCCCAATTTTTTTTTACCTATTTTAATTTAACACAAAATGTGTACCCAAATATGATAACTATGTTGTAATTTATTTAGTGGTGAAAAACATTGTTGTAATAATTTTAACTTCACCCAAAATATAACCCAAAAATGACAATTTTACCCAAAAAATGTGGCAATATAACCTTACTGTAACATTTTAGCAATAGCAAAAAAAAATGTGCTAAACTTTAGTTGTAATTTGTCCCGGTGGTGAACTTACTTTGATAACTTAATACTAACTTCTAATATTTTTAATTTAATCGTAAATTTAATGTCACTTAATAGCTCTAAATATTGTAAATTTTTTCTTATATTTTTATTTTAGGTTTAAATATGATAAATAATTATTATTTTTTAAAACTAATTTTAATTTCTATTATCACTTAAAATAGTGGTGAACTTAGATAACCTAATCTAAACTCCTAATATTTTTAACTTAATATAAAATGCAAATTTAATTTCACTCAATATTGTAAATTTTTTATTATATTTTTATTTCATGTTTAAATATAATAAATAATTATTATTTTTTAAAATTAATTTTAATTTATATTATCACTTATTTTTAAAGTGTATAGCGATTTCACTTATTTTTAAAATATATACCGATGAAACTGATTATAAATTTTTATAAATATTGGAGCGTACAAGTGACTACCATATAGCCTTTTCACTTTTTTGATATCGTACCAATTTTTATTTTTTTGTAATCAAAGCCAACTCCTTACACGTGATGTTAATGAATGTATGCAGGCAGACCTACACATAGCCTAAGCCTACACTTAGTTGAAGACAAGAGTGAAAAGATCATGAAAGAAAATTTTTCCTTGCCGACCAAATTAAGATGCTGAAATAGACAAGTAGCAGCCTGTGGAAATAATGACAGAGCATATGTTCCAAATTTAGTGGTACTATTCCTTGATCAGCAATCACTTTTTCTTTGGTGTCTTTTCCTCTCCCTCTCCCCCTCCCTCCNGCTGAAATAGACAAGTAGCAGCCTGTGGAAATAATGACAGAGCATATGTTCCAAATTAAGTGGTACTATTCCTTGATCAGCAATCACTTTTTCTTTGGTGTCTTTTCCTCTCCCTCTCCCCCTCCCTCCCTCTCCACCACTGCACACATAAGCTTTTTAATGATATTATCCACCATGGGTTTTAGTGGTGGTGGCTCGAACTCAAAACGTATCATCTAATTTCAGTTAAAATTTCTTAGTATTGACTTTAACATTGACCAAAACATGCTTAATTCTGGCTTCTACTTGTTTCAAATCTCTCTCTCACATACACGCTGAGAGACAGAAAACACCACATAATACAGCTAACACCACAGTTTAACCAAAATGGTGTTCTGCTCTGCTGGAGCTGATGCAAGTCTCAACGTAGATATGGACGGCGAAGGAAGATGTCGACCGGTTAACAAAACCCTCCCTGACTCGTCTTTATGCCCATCATCCCACACCATAACATTTCCATCTTACACTCGTCTTCTTCTTTTCCCTAACGCTCCTCATATGAGCACTTACAATTTTCAACTAAACTAACTCTTTAAAATTTATTTCACATGTGATTTTTAAATTGACATTGTTTACATGAAAGCGTGATTGAAACCTACTGCTTTTCATTGTACAAAGGCATTTGCAAAACACACTTTCAAGGTTTCTATTCGAAGTATGTTAACAAACTAATTTTGATATGAAAAGCGTGTTATAAACAATGATAAGCTCGAAACTATGGTCCAGATAGACTAAAGTTGAAAATTAGGACAAGAGAAAGCTGCGGCTGTAGTTTCACAAAAAAGTAATCATACTGGAATGTGCGCAAGGAAAGCATGATAAAATGCGGTCAAATGGAGCCTGCCTTAGTCTCAAACAGGGCATAGCCTCAGTGACAGACAACTCCAACTTCTAAACAAGTTTTCCTAGGGAAAACCTGATCTCTTGCGCTTAAGTGTCTTCAAATACTTCAAAATATAAGCAATAACTTCCTTTAAGGTGGCTTTCCTTTGCTCTTTAAAATTCCACAGCTCAGAAACCACATACCTGCCACTTGGGTTGTATTCGTTCATCTCTTTCAAAGCTATGGTAACTGCATCGTATATTTCACCACCCCATTCCTCCTTGAGATTTCGTAGCATTTCATCATCCTCATTCAGAATTTCCTGCATCATTCATAATGATTCACAATGTTGAATATCCTGGCAGTTCCATCATTATTCAAACATGCAGGAATGATGCAAAGGTTTCTTTCATCTAAAAGTTCAGTTAAAAACAGTCAGGTTTCTCGCCATAAAAGTTTAACATGGTAAAATGAGAGACGCTTTAACATCATATCACAGTGTTCCTCTAGAAAATGAAGCCCACAATGGAAAGTATCGTGGAATCACTGGTAAGTTTGTATTCTTATCAAGGATACAGGTCCTGAAAAATTACATGACATCTATGTGGGCAGTCTTGTGAACATGCACTACAGCACAGTATTACCACATGCATGCGAAAATCAATTAGAATGATATTCAGAAAACATACCCAATAATTTTCACCAGAAATGATAACTTTAAAAGGATGCCAGTCAGGATTTTTCAGTCTCTCCTGCCATAAGGAACACAATTCTAAGGCCTTGATTTGAGCTTCTTCAAGAGTGAACCACAATTTGCACGCATGGTGAAAGGCCTTCAGATCAATTTCTCCCATTCTTTTTATCCCAATATTAGTTGGATCACTCTTCAGCATCTCACTCAAGCCCTGAAAATATTGAAAGCATTTTCAATATTTCAGTCCCCATGAGTAATTATGGTTTCATATGTTTCATAACTGCCTAGATAAGGTTCTATTGCTGAGACAATATGCTTTCATAGCATCAGCCCAAGTATCCTGGTATATATGAATTAGTTGTCCTTTTGTTTGATTGTAGACAACCATTTCAGTTTTCTATTCCGAGTCTTTTCCTATTTTGTTTTCATCCCGTTGGGAGGAGCCACTGGGTTGTGTTCCAAATGAAACCATTTTTGATACTTACGGTTCACCGTGTCTTCAACTAAAGGCCATGTATTACAATTCATGGCTCATCTAAATACTCCGACCATTAATTCAGCGTTACACTTAAACCATATGTCCACAAGAATGAAATGACAGGAAAACAGCATACCGCAATCAATTCTTTACGAGCGTCTTGTAGCTTAGTATCACTTTGGCGCTCTTTGACAATAAGAGTTTGATTCAAAGTTTCCAAATAACAATTTTCCTCAATTCTCTCTTTTAATTCTTCATTCATCTCTTTAAACTTTTGCTGAACCACAGCAACATCAATTCCCAGATGCTTCATCAGCTCTAGTTTTCCTTTAAGTTCCATCTCCAATTTCTGTTTAGCATCTAACTGCCTTTCTAACTCCAGTATCTTTTTCAAATCTTCCTCCTTCTCCCTCTGTGCTGTCGAAAGGATAGTCAACGAAAGCTACACAGTTTGGAAAATTATGAAACAGCCATTATGCCTATCCTACAGTATGTTATCAAAACTTGATACTAAATGGTCACCTTTTGCTCTTCAACTAGCCGTAAGACATTCTCATCAGCTTTTTTCTGTTTCATGGAAGCCATTTGAAGTGAATTGTTTCCAACTTCACTCTGAAAGACAAAAAGGTATCAGCAACTATCATGAACTATCGTCACACAGGAAAGGGGAAAGAAGAAAGATTAGAACAATATGCTTTTGTTATAATCTTTTTTTTCCTTTTCATCAGCCAGGGTTAGTGATTCAATTTTTCAAAATGAAAACATGACATGCAGGGGAGTATTGAAAAATATTTCCCACAGATGACGGGAATCCATAAGATGAGAGTATGTTGTGTATAATATTAGCAACAATGATGAATCAATGAAATGAACAATCAACAAACTGTCAGTCAATCCAAATTAAGATAAGGGAATAATCAGACTGCAAATTGTACTCAAACTCAATTATATTATTTACTTTTATATCCTTTAATATATACATGTATCATATTTATCTATTACCTATTACCTATTATTTACATATTAATTTCATATATAAATATAATTGCAAAATATACATTTGCATTTTTTCCATCACACCAANGTCAATCCAAATTAAGATAAGGGAATAATCAGACTGCAAATTGTACTCAAACTCAATAAAATCTATTACTCTAAAATTAGGGGAAAAAGTTGATGAAAAATTAATTACGTATATTGAAAATGTATATTATTTACTTTTAAATACTTTAATATATACATATATCATATTTATCTATTACCTATTACCTATTATTTACATATTAATTTCATATATAAATATAATAGCAAAATATACATTTGTATTTTTTCCATCACACCAGATACAAAAAAATAAACTTTTTTATATTTTCTATATCTCTTACTAAACATAAATGAAAGAAGAAACATTCTTCTATTCAAAGACAGAACGTTTATCATTTCAATTTTTTATCATTCTATTTTTACATTCCTGACTTATTACCTTCAACTAGGAGGAAGGAGAGAAAATAGAATATCTATCTTGNATATCTCTTACTAAACATAAATGAAAGAAGAAACATTCTTCTATTCAAAGACAGAACTTTATTATTTCAATTTTTTATTATTCTATTTTTACTTATTACCTTCAACTAGGAGGAAGGAGAGAAAATAGAATATCTATCTTAAGATAGACTAAACACTTTACACCAGAGTTTAGACGTGAGAGGGGAGTTCCAACAAGATGAATTAGGAATTTGGTAAAGCACCCCACCAAAAACACCATAAATGTCGAACTTTGCTCATATAAAAAATGGTTGCAACTCACCATCGAGTCAACTCCGCTGAGCGCTTAAGCACCTGGTGGCAGCATTACTATGATAGTAACTCGCCCAGGAGAAATGTAACAGAAAATTTTCAAATGCTTATGAGTCAGATCCACCACAGTGAAGTTAAAATAGAATCTTCATGGGGTACTTTCACAGTCGTCAAACCGAGTCAACCCAGTAAAATTATATCAACGAAAACAAAGCTCACACAGATAACTCGCCACCCTGAAAAGGCCAAAGCATCACATTACACAAAAACGTTTCTTTTCCATGAGCATATCTAGGTTTTACACTTTTTTATATCTAAATTTAAATTTGAGTAAAAATTATCAAACTTCTCCGAGGCCCATAGACCATGCCCATGTTAAATAACGAAGAAACTATTCTTTTAAACTAAAATAGAGAGACACTCAAATTTATACTAAAATATTTAATGATGAGATTTCATTTTTTTAAAAAAATTAAATAGATATTATTTATCATCTATTAAATTTGAATTTATTTTTATTTAAATTTAAATTTCACCAATAAAAAAAAGATATATATCAAATCAAATTTTTTATTTTTATTTTTTTACTTAAATTTAGATAGGGAATTATGTTTCCAGTGAAGATAACCTAAAGAAACAATAGGCCGCGTCGACTCGGTAACAGCAAGTGATTCAATCGCGTTGACTCGGCTGGCCAACACATCATGCATATTCTATCATGCCCCCAAAATATCAGCGATGAAATGAAAAAAAAGTCGGCAGTTAGAGTATTCTCTTACCTCAACCGCACACCCAGAAAGAAAGAGAAAAACATAGAGAGAGAGAGAGAGACTGACGTGGCTTATGCTTTCGAATGATCCATCGCTGACAATGGTGTTGATTCCGTGGCGGCGATGAGCTACGGCGGTGATTCTAACCGTCACGAGAGCTGACACACACGCACGAATTCTCTCTTTCTCTCTCTCTCTCTCTCTCTTAAAATCAAACACAAGAAAATTGAATGCATGTGTTTGGAATTGGCCTAAGAAAGTGAAGAGTTTTTTTTGGTATACTGTATACGTACTCTTGAGGTCCATATTCCGAATTCCACATCAATGTAGAAGAAAATAACATTAATTAAAAATCATTAAAATTCATGGATTAATTTTACTGTACCTAAAATATATGATTTATTGTATTTTAGTCTCTAATATTTCAATTGTTTTATTTTAGTCTTTAAAATATTAAATATATTTTTATATAATCTTTCAAATAAACAACGTTCAGATTATTAACGATTTTTTATTATAAACTTGTTACTAAAATCTAACTATGAACAAAAAAATAATTTGAATAACTTTAAATTAAATTTATATCTAAATTTTGGTCAAAGAGCTGTNAAACTTGTTACTAAAATCTAACTATGAACAAAAAAATAATTTGAATAACTTTAAATTAAATTTATATCTAAATTTTGGTCAAAGAGCTGTTCAATCCAAATTTTGATTAAGAGATACTCATATATTACATATTTTTTTGTCAAAAGTTACTCAAATTTTGGTCAAAAGTCACCCAAATTATTTTTTATCCATATTTANGAGATACTCATATATTACATATTTTTTTGTCAAAAGTTACTCAAATTTTGGTCAAAAGTCACCCAAATTATTTTTTATCCATATTTAAGTATCGCGTGATAAGTTTATCATCAAAAAACTGCTATTAATTTAGATGTTGTTTACTTGAGGAATCATATAGAAACATATTCGATACTTTAGAAACCAAAATGATATAATTAAAATATTAGGGATTAAAATGAAATACACTCTATACTTGAGGGACCTCTAGTGCAATTAACCTAAAATTTACAGTAAAAAGAAATGAAGTGGAAAAAAAAGCTAGAACAATAATTACTTGATATTAATTCAAGATATTATCCGATGATTAAAATTTCATTTTGATGTATTATTTTTGTCTCCTAAAAAATAAAAAAAAATTATAAAAAAAAATTTCCAAAATAAAATATAAACAAATAAAAAAATTGAACCGAAGAATCTCGAAATATAATGAAACAATCTCAATATTAGTGAAAATATACAAAATTTCTTCAAACTCATCAAAATNAAAATTGAACCGAAGAATCTCGAAATATAATGAAACAATCTCAATATTAGTGAAAATATACAAAATTTCTTCAAACTCATCAAAATATTCCGACACCTCGAACTATTGGAATTTTTATTATGATTTTACTTGAAAACAAAAAATTTTGGATCATTCTAAAATAAAATTTTGATCCTTGAAATAACCTAATTTACTGACCTTATTTATTGATTTAATTATAATGACTTATAGTCCATTACTAATCTAATTTTCATTTTTCAAATAAAATTGTTGTAAATTAGTTTATCATTTTAAAGTATAAAACATCAAATTTGGCTCATGAATTGGGCCTAGGCATGGGAATGTGTAGAAAGTGTATGATTTAAGAATGACTACTAATGATAATGGATTGAAGTCTCAGCCCCATTTTGAACCCAAAGCCTCCAATGGGCTCATCAAAGACAAACCAAGCGGCTATTCTGGATGATATCTTCCATATTTGAGCTAGTCCACAACTCAACTCATGAAAAGCCCAAGATCATTTAGCTCGGGACATATGGCACCCTAGTCCCATCAAGCTCAGGGATAAGCATCAACTCGGGAGATCAAAGCTCGACAATGAGCAGATTAAAGATAACCCCAATCACACCACATGGACAACGAACAATACATGACAACCCTAATGAACGAATATTCATCGACAGTGGCGTTACCTCACATATTTCGTTCCAGGGGTAGTGGATACNATACATGACAACCCTAATGAACGAATATTCATCGACAGTGGCGTTACCTCACATATTTCGTTCCAGGGGTAGTGGATACAGAAAACGTCAGTTGGCAAAATCAACTACTTGACAAATGACGAGGGGACCACAAAA
The DNA here is from genome assembly GCA_963454935.2 of Ilex paraguariensis. Classification (NCBI taxonomy): domain Eukaryota; kingdom Viridiplantae; phylum Streptophyta; class Magnoliopsida; order Aquifoliales; family Aquifoliaceae; genus Ilex; species Ilex paraguariensis. The sequence continues at coordinate 269,692 of CAUOFW020003003.1, read as the reverse complement.
TGAGCCATGAGAAGAAAGTTTTGCAGAAACCCTAGAAATAAGACATATAATAGAAAACGACAATGAGAACATCAAATATAACATTTTTTTTCGGAGAAAGGCTCCCAGCCAAATCCTTCTGTAACTACTGTCTTCTTCTTCAAGAAATATAACCCCAAACGGAGCAAGAGTCTCATTCACAATGGATGTAGCCTTAGTCTTTTTACTGAGGTGAACCACTTACATTATTGTTTTTGTCATCTTCCACACACTGCACACATTCTCATCTATAAGCACACATAAAACCCCTCTGGGCCATGTCCTATTATGTTTTGCAATCGAGTAGAAAGATTTTGAACACCATCAGTTTGGCGTCGTCTGTGAGAAACGGTTTTCATCATTTCCTCTAAGTCTCTTTCATATACTTTGAGGTCTGATGGTTTCTAGTCGAAAATATGAGCAAGTCTCATGCAAATCTACTAAATTTACAGAACCTATTAGAAAACCTCCAAATCCTGGCAGTGAACGTTGAAAACAACCCTTCGGTTGCGGACCCAGTCCCTCTCAACGAGCTAAAGACATATCGTCATACCACAATGCAGCTGATGAAGCAGAACCAAGACATTGTGGCATAGATATAGGCGCATCACCTCCCGTAAGCCCCGCCTGCATTGTCTCCACCACCGACTCAAATCGACGTTCCTCATCAGGACTACTAGATGTCGCCTAATGGTGCCACAGACCTCCGCGAACACAACCATTATGAAGAAAACAACTGACAAAGACAACCAGAACAAATGATGAGGCCCAACACCGGGCCAGAGACTTTCCTAGGGAAGTCTATCCTCCACCTCCCAAGAATGATGCCATGGACCACTTTTGTGAGCCAAGATTATGAGAAATCCAACAAGAGCTCAGAAACATGAAAGAAGTGGTGAAAAGAAAGACCCCTGTCACCATGGATGCCCTAGTTCAGTAAACTGAGTCATCATTCGCCACAGAAATCCTTAATTTCTCTCTACCCAGAAGTTCTGGATGCCATAGATAGAGGCATTCAACGAGACTAAGGACCCGGTGGATCACCTTAACTTGTATAAAAATTAGATAGAACTTCATGGTTATCCTGACCCCCTTTATTGTCGAGCCTTCGCCATAACTCTTAAAGGGTCGGCGATAGCTTGGTTCAACATATTACAGTCATCGTCAATTCTTCTTTCTGAGAATTCTCTATACAGTAAGTGTCTCACTTCATCGGGGCATGGACTTACCGAAAACCATCCTACCAACTTTTAAGCATCAAGTAGGGGCCCAATGAGTATCTTCGAAGCTACGTGCAGTGGTTTAAACAGAAGTCTTTGAAAGTAGAGAATTTAGATGACAAGTTCGCCTTGACAACCTTCATGTCTGGGCTTGGCATCCAATCCAAGGACCTATTATTTTTAATCACCAAGAACCCCAAGCAACGATGACCAAAGTGCTTGTTAAAGTTAAGAAGTACATAAATGGGGTGGAGGCTCTCCAAATAAAGGGAGGATGTCAACATCGAATGAGGGAGAGAACAAAAAAATAGAACGCTGCCCAAGGAAAGAGAAAAGACAAGATCAGTCCCCATGGGGAGATCGGTCCCCTTAAAAGAAAAGAGAGCCCTCCCCAAAGAGAAGGGGGAACGTCAAGGATCAACTCGCCCCCCCCACCTCAAGAGCTTCAATAGCAATATGCACCATCCTAACTCAACCCCCCTAAACACCTCCATTTCTCAAGTCCTCCATGAGGTCCAAAATGAGATATTTGTCAGATGGCCGGACAGGATGAAGTTTGACCCTTGAAGGCATGCTCCCACCAAGTATTGCAACTTTCACAAGGACATAAGACATGATACCGATGATTGTATCCAATTAAAAAAGGAGATAAAATATCTGATTCAGCGGTGCCACCTGCGGCATTACGTGGCCGAGGAGGGAAAAGATCAGAACGAGCAAGATAGAGATGATTAAGCCACAGGGCGCCCCAACACTAGCACCAGCACCAACACCAATAGGCCCTAGGACAAATAAGGGCCATTTTTGGGCGGCTTTGCAAGTGGAGATGAGTCAAACTCGGCAAGGGAAGCCTATGCTAAGAGGGCCAGATCAGATGATTTCTTAGATGTTTAGACAATTTGAAAGGGCCGCACAAAGACAAAGAGATAACCTTCTCAGATGTTGACTTAGAAGGATGTCAGCTCCCTCACGATGACCCTTTGGTCGTTAAAGCTATCATTGCTAACAAAATTGTATACCACATTCTCATCAATAATGGCAGTTCGACTGATATCATTTTCCTCTCCACATTAGATCAACTCAAGATAGACAAGTCAAAACTCAAGCTCGTAAGAACCTATCTCTTGGGCTTCTCGGGGGAGAGAGTCCTTCCTATGGGATCCATTCAGCTCGTCCTTACATTAGGAGACCGTCCTTGCTAGATTACCACCACAGTCCATTTTCTGGTGGTAGACACGCATTTCGCCTACAACGTCTTGTTTGGTAGGCCCTCTCTTAACTCCATCAGAGCTGTCAACTCAGCATATCACCTAGTCATGAAATTCCTAACAGAAAATAGAGTCAAGGTGGTAAGAAGAGATCAACGTCTCACCAAAGAGTGTTACATGGCATCCATGAGACAGAAAGAGATGGAATTCGTTCAGTTGTAGGATCTAGATATGAGAGACAAGATTGAAACCCGACCTACACTGTCAGATCTGTTAGAACCGGTGTAGGTCAACAAAGACCCTGGGCATGTGGTCGTTATAGGCTTGATGCTGCTCTAGAACATCAAAGACATACTCATTCCCTTCTTAAAGGAAAATACTGATGTTTTTCCTTTGAAGCAGGAAGATATGGAAGGGATCGACCCATGGGTAATAGTGCACCGGCTCAACGTAGATCTTAACTGCAAACCCTTTAGATAAGAAAGGAGGAGTTTCACCCCAGAAAGGCAAAAAGTGATCAACGAAGAAGTGGCTAAACTGTTGCGAGCTAAGGCCATTAGGGAGGTCGACTACCAGACCTAGCTAGCCAACATGGTGTTGATTAAAAAGGTCAACAGAAAGTGGCATATGTGCATCAACTTCATAGACCTAAACCGCGCATGCCCCGAGGATAGTTTCCCTTTGTTTAGGATTGACCTTATAGTCGACGCCACAACAAGGCACAAGCTCCTCAGTTTCATGGATGCCTTCTCTAGATACAACCAAATCAAGATGGATCCTAACAACCAAGAAAAGACTTACTTCGTCACAAAGCAATGAATTTTTTGCTACCAGGTCATGTCTTTTGAGCTAAAAAATGTCAGAGCCAAAGGCTGGTCAACCACATGTTCTAGGAGAAGATTGGCTCGACCATGGACGTATATATCGATGACATGCTAGTCAAGTCGCTTAAATCTGAGCTTCATATCCATCACCTCTGGGAATCCTTTAAAATCATGTAACAATACAAGATGAAACTGAATCCAGCCAAGTGCACTTTTAGAGTGCCAACAGGGAAATTTCTTGGGTTCATAGTCAACAGCCGAGGCATCAAACCAAACCCCAAAAAACTATTGACCATCTTGGAAATGAAGTCACCAACTAATACCAGAGAATTATAGTGCCTTACCGGGAGAATTGCGGCACTCAATCGATTTGTTTCATGCTTTAGTGACAAGTGTCAATCGTTCTTTAGAGTACTAAAGAACACTTTCCAATGGGATGAAAAATGCGAGGAAGCCTTCTAAGCCTTACATAGGTTTCGTTTCATTATCATGATCCTATATCTTGCCATGTTGGAATTTTGCGTTAGCCTGGCCTTAGTCAAGGACAAGGAGAGGGCACAAAAGCCCGTCTATTTCTATAGCAAAGTCTTCACAAGAGCTAAGGAAAGATACTCCAAAATGGAAAAGCTCGTCCTGACCCTCCTTGTTGCCCCCAAAAGACTAAGACCTTATTTTTAGGCACAGACCATTGAAGTATCGACTGATCAACTAATAAGACAAGTGCTACACAAACCCGAGGTGTCTGGGAGATTAGTAAAGTGGGCAATGGAACTTAGCGAGTTCGATATCAATTTCAAACCAAGGACGACTATTAAAGGTCAGGTGCTCGCAAACTTCCTAGTAGAGTTCACCCCACTATCTGAAGACCAGCCAAAAAACCTCGACCTCATCATCGACATCCTAACATGGAAATTATATGCAAATGGCATCTCGAATGCCCAGGGGAGTGGAGCTGGCCTTATCTTTACTTTTTCGGAAGGGTATAATCTGGATTACGCACTAAGGTTCAACTTTCAAGTCTCCAACAACGAGGCCGAGTACGAGACCTTTATAGTCGATCTGAACCTGGCTTTTTCAATGGATGCACAACATATTATTATCCACAGTAATTCCCAACTAGTAATCAGATAGGTGGAAGAAGAATACACTGCCATAGACAACAAGATAGTGCTATACATGAGGAAAGTACGAAGCCTGTTAAAAAGATTTGTTGTAGCCAAGCTTGTCCAGATCCCCAGAGAAGCAAACTGTAGAGTTGATGTACTTGCCAAGCTGGCCAAGACAGCCCAATAAGAGCTCCCAAGGACGACATCTATGGAGGTCCTTTTTGAGCCAAGCGTCTAGCTCGACGAAGATTAGGTCATGCCGGTAGACGAGGTCGCAGTTTGGATAGATCCTATCATTTCATTTCTACATGACTGACACCTCCCACTCGAAAAAAAGGAGGCAACTTAGTTGAAAAGCAAAGCAATGAGATTCACCCTAGTGCAAGGTAAGCTCTACAAGTGAGGCTTTTCTTTTCCCCTATTGAAATGCGTTATTGAGCTCAACACAGACTACATCTTGAGGAAGATTCACGAGGGCATATACGGGAACCATATTAGAGGGTGAACTCTGGCCAGTAAAATGCTCCGACAGGGATACTTTTGGGCCACAATGGCTAGAGATGCCAAAGAAATAGTGAAGAAATGTCAAGCATGTTAGATCCATGGGAACCTGCCGCATTGTCCTCCTAAGTAACTCACATCAGTGGTCAGCCCATGGCCTTTCTAGTAGTAGGAGCTGGACATTTTAGGGCCCCATGTAGTTGGTATTGGACAATGTAAATTTGTAATAGTTGATATGGACTATTTCACCAAATTGGTAAAAAGCTGAGGCGTTAGCAAAAATAACCGAGCAAAAAGTAAAAAATTTTGTTTGGAAGTCAATAATCTGCCGCTTCGGCATCTCAAGAGCCCTGATTTCGGACAATGGGAAGCAGTTCGATAATCCGGGATTCACAGATGTTTTCACGGAGTTAGGAATTAAGAATTATTTCTCAATACCTGAACACCTGCAGTTAAATGAGCAAGCGAAAGTCACCATCTGAACTATCAAGTTGGCATTAAAAATGAAACTAGAAGCTTCTAAATTCCAGTGGGTTGATCACTTTCAAGCGATGTTGTGGGCTTGTCGAACCACTGTGTAGACTGCCACCAACGAGACCCCTTTTAGCCTTACTTTTGGGACTGAGGCCATGACCTCGGTCGAAGTCGGGCTTCTTTTGGCAAGGACTGAGCTCTTTGATTCCGAGCAGAATGATAGGTATATGCTCGTCAACCTCGATTTCCTTGATGAAAAAAAAGATGAAGAGCTATAGTGGATCTTCTCTTATCGAGGAACACTGCGAGGTACTACAATCAGAGAATGAAGCAGAGAAGCTTCAAGTTAGGTGATTTGGTCCTCAAGAAACTGCTCCCAGCAAGGAAAGACCCCCCCCCCACGTATGGAAAACTAGGTCCAAGTTGGGAATAGTCATACATTTATGAAGAAGGTGATCCGACCTGGAAACTAAGAGCTACAAATTGAAGGAGGGAAGGAACTGCAACACTTTTGGAATGTAGATCATTTGAAGTAGTATTATCAATAGGACTATGAAAAACAAGCTAATGTAAAAGCGATTGTAGCCATCCAACTTTCAATCAATGAAATTTGAAATTCTAGCCAGCAAACTTGCACAATGAATGACTTATGGAGTTTTTCAACTCCCCCAAAGCCACAAGCTCCCCAGCTGCACAACTTCGACTAAGCTTTTCAGTATAAGAGCTTTTCATCTCAGCTTTTTAGCCCTCGAGTAGTTTTTCAACTAGCCCAAAGTCGCAAGTGCCTCAGTCGCGCGACCTCAACTAGGCTTTTTAGGTTGGCTTTTCAGCTTAGATTTTCAGCCCTTAAGGAGTTTTTCAACTCCCCTAAAGCCACGAGCTCCTCAACCGCGCAACCTTGACTAGGCTTTCAGCCTAAGAGCATTTCAGCTCGGCTCTTCAGCCCTCAAAAAGTTTCTCAACTCCCCTAAAGTTGCGAGCTTCTCAGCTGAACGACCTCGACTAGACTTTTTAGCCTGAGAGCTTGTTAGCTTGGCTTTTTAGCCCTCAAGGAGTTTTTTAACTCCCCCAAAGTTGCAAGCTCCTTAACTGTGCGACCTCAACTAGGGCTTTCAGCCTAAGAGCTTGTCAACTCAACTCTTCATCCCTCAAGGAGTTTTCCAACTCCCCTAAACCTGCAAGCTTGCACAGGCTTTCCAACTCATGCGCTCGTGTATATGCGGTGTTCACAATGTCAAAGACCTCAAAGAAAGAAAAAAATACACAAAGAGTTGTCAAACTCAGAAACTAAGTCCTAGTTTTACAAGATATGATGCAACAAAAAAAGATAATAGCAACATCAGTAAGTAGTCCACCCCAGCGAACATCTAAAACAAAGACTAAATTCAGGCAGATGGCCCTTCACCCCTATCAGTTGGCTCAATAATGGCTTCCCCGACAGCATCTTCGGGTTTTGACGCCTCAATTTCTGGCATGAAGAAGTCCAGATCAAGGTCAGGGTATGGCCCCTCCATTTGGTCCTGAAAGTTCATGAAACCCTTCACAACGACAAAAACGTTTGCCTTAAGAAGCTCAATTATCTTCTTATTCATGGACCTCAGCTTGGCCTCCTTTGCCTTTAACTTCTCATCTTTAGCTTTTAGCTCCGCGTCTTTCCCCTTCACAGAATCCTGATAGCGGGTGTTCAGGTCAACACAGGCCCTTTTTAACTCAGCCACCTCGACTTCCATAACAATAACCTTCTCCTCAACCAAACCTTTCCCCTCCTTAGTAGCGTCAACAACATCTAATGCACTCCCCCATCTCATATTCTTTTATAGTCAGATCAGCCTTGAGCTGTTGCTCGATAAGTTTAACCTTCTCCAACTCTGTGCACAGGGGAGTCTGCTAAAAAGACTAACCAACCAACAGGGATGAGAGACGATCATGATGAAACTCCATCATCTTGATGCATGCCAAAGACTGACAAAAGAAACACAAACAACATAGATAAGAAATAAGGGGAGCCAAATACGATAGTCAAATAAGGGTGCTAAAAGTGCATGGTACCTCGGCCAGGCCCTAGATGGCATACTTGGTTTTTATCCTGAAGCTAACCTACATAACTTCTTTGGGGTTTGAGGTTAAGACTAGCTCATCTAGGGTGTCCATAGTAGCTGCAGGATCATGCTGGAACCCATGGTCTTGGACAATCATTTGGGAGGCTTAGGTTCACCCTTTTTTCCCTCTGACAAGGTTGGCTGAGGGAGAGCAAGAGCCACCCCTGAGAGCTTAACCCTTTTGGTCGGGGCCTTTCTCTTGGACGGTGACTTGGTGGGCTCATCCCTTCGTACCTTGCGCCCTTCTCTGGTGGACAGTTGGGGAGCCAGAGAAGGCGAAAGACCACTCCCATGAGAAGTCGAATCCTCACACTTCTGCTCCAAATAGCACCCGTCGACATTGATTCCTTCTTGGAAGAAAGCTCAGAAGTCTTCACCAGCTTCACCTTTTTTCTCTTTCTCTCATATGTGAAGGTCTCCATGATGAGGTTGCAATCCGTTTGGTCAAAAGACTATGCTGGTAATGATTCGGTGACTTGGGAAGACAATGCCTCCACCCGAGGACCAAGCTCGTATTTTGCAAGATTTTCTTATGTCACCAAAGTAAAAAAAGACTTAAGTCCAAAGGCTTCCGCTAGGACCACCCTACCAACATTCGTGGCATCAAGAAAAGGACATAAACCTAAAAACAAGCCAGAAGTCAAGAGTCAAAACCTAAAGAGATCCACAATCAGCATGCAAATACTCAGCTATCACCCTTACGTGCATTTCTCGAGACCCCCCCAAGACCAAGGGATGTAGGGAAGGTCACCAGGAGCTCTTGATTACTCCAAGGAGTCACCCATAACAAATAAGAACTTTGGCTTCCATCCTTTGTTGAAAGAAGGAAGCTTAAATACCAAACTCTTTGCCTTCACCCACTTGGTGAAATAGAAAAAGCCAAACGCCAAAGAAGACTTGAGCTAAAAGAGGTGGGCAAATTCACGAATAGTGGGCAGAGAGGTATTCCCACTCTCAAACTAGTGAATAAGAAAATCGACCAATAAGCCCCAGTCGTTTGAAGAAACCCGAGCTAGACACACATTGTAGAAGGTAAGGACATCTCGAATAAAATGATGAACAGGGAATCTAAGACCAGTGCAAAATGTTGAACCGAGGAAACAGGTCATCCAAGGGATAGTAGAGTTACATCTCTCATTCTTTCTAGGAGAATTAAGTAGAACAGAAGCTGGCAAAGAGAACTTTTCCCTCAAAGCCTCTAGATTATCCTCGTTGAGATAGCTCGAGGTCGACTCAGCATAGCATGTGAGGTCAGATAGGTCTCATCGAACCTTCATCTTTTTGGGGGCTCTTAGTACAACTCGAGTAGATGGGGGCAATGACAATGGGGTCTCAATAGAATCACCTAAAGTAGAAGCCTCAGAAACTAGCCCTAGACCCCTCGAATCCGTCGCCCTAGGAAGGAACTCAAACCTTTTAGCTAAAGTTAAGGAGAATTGGTCGACCTCAACCAACGTGTTATTGCCAATAGGAACCTCCTCCCTAGCAAGGGGAGAGGACATCTCCTCCTTGGAATGACCACTGGAGGAAGAACCCAAAACCTCGTTGGCACCCTTATCATTCCCCTCCCCCAAATGTGGAAGTGGAAGGGGTCTCAAGAACTACTCTCCCTATTAGTGGTTCAAACTACAAATCGAAGTGCAAGGGGGCAGATGTAAAGTGCAATCTATAAGAAATAGGGGAACTAAACACCAAGATCTAAGCAAGAATAACCTCAATAAGAAGGGATAATTTATGAATAACGAAAGGAAATCAAAACTACCAGTATGATTTTCACAATTGCTAAACCTTCAGTTAATGAAACGAAACCTATAACCCCACAAGGGAGGGTTAAAGGGATCCAGATCAAATGGAAAGAAGATAATAACGTACCTAACCAGGAGTTAAGGTTGACTCGCAGAAGGATGGGACGCCTAGAACTCTCAAAACCATTGGGAACTTGAAGAGGCAGCCTTAGAGTCAAAAGAAGGGAAAAGGAAAATGAAGAGACAGGAATTCGAAATGTCAATAAAATGGCAATAGGAGTTCTCCCTTTATATATAGCATTTATTGCCGTGATGGGATATGGAAAAAGAACGTGCAAAAGGAACCGTACAGTAGGAGCCCTCCCCCAAGTGACGCATGTGGAGAAATTAAACACTCTCATCAAATACCCTCAAAAGAAAGTATGGGGAAATTAAACACGCCATTGAGGTAGTGCTTGTAATTACTGGAAATTTCCATCCACATAAGTAATTATTACAATGGAAAAGACAGATTTAACCCAGAACAAGGTTAAGAGGTCATCCACCGACCTGGGGTTAGGGGACAATTGATGATGATGAATTTAAGTTTGGGCCACATTTTGAGCCTAAAGCCTCCAGTGGGCTCATCAAAGACAAACTGTAAAACTCGGGTAAATTTAAATTTTTATGAAAAAAGATAAAACAGTAATTAATCACTATGGTACAGGTTGAAAACCTAAATTTTTCTAAAATTCGGATGACTAAACAGACCTCATCGTTGGATTCATCTCGCGAAATCTAGTTATCCNAGATTGTTGGATATTCAATTGTTCATTATGTACACATGATATATTGAATATATTTGAGAATTGCAATTGCACATTTACATTGCATATGTACGGATAGTATCACATTCGTGGGCATTTGACATGAGTGTGGGTGTGTGTGCATGTTTTTGAATTGGGAAGGTTGGACTCGGGAAGGTTGGACCTAGGTCCGATTGAGTTGCATGAAAAACTTGTGTTAGGTATAGTAAAAAGGGTTAGATACTCCCCCGGGTGTAAGACCTGGTTACTAGTTTATACATTTTCAACGGTGTAAGTCTAAAAAAGTGTAACAATGTATGAAATCGATTTTGAGATTCCAAAATTTGAATACCCAACAAAGACACATGGTTTATTTTAAAAAGGTCATTGGATGTGTAACATCAAATTCAGGGAACTTGGAATGCCCGAATTCATACGCATGACATTGCATGTATTGAGGGAGCTAGTAAAGGTTCCAGTTGAGTTGCATGTGTGAGCCTCATCTCATATCATAGCATGACATTGAGGATTCCGTTGTTGAATTGCATATTCTTTAATGGAGTGATTGTTGTTTGTCAGTTGCATGTGAACATTTCATATGCATCTAGGTTGGGGAGTAGCCTCTTTAGGAGATATCTTATTGAGCATGACTCACCCATTATGGGGACAATATTTCAAGTGCGGGACATGCACCGGTGGACGACTTTCATTCGGGCCCTCATTGATGAAGAAAAGCCGAAATGTGGCTTTTAAACTATGTTTTGTAAAATTAAGATATAAATTAGTTTTTGGGCATATAATGTATATAAAGGATTGTAATCGAACTTATATGAACTATGTTTAATGTAAAATTGTATGTTGTTATATGAATATGGATAAATGGATCCGATGTGATCAACGTTGTATGATTACACATGTTGCGTTTTGGGTATATCTTCCCGTACAAAAGAGACTCTGTCTAAATTTTGCAAAGTTTGGCATGGTATCAATTTACACAGTATTCCATGGGTTTATGAGTGATCAACGAGTTGACAAAGGACCCCTGATTTTAGGGGCGTCACACAAACCAAGCCACCCTTCTGGATAACATCTTCCATATCTAGTCTAGTCCACAATCCAGCCCATGGAAAGACTAGGATCATTTTGCTCAGGACATATGCCAGCCATCAAGCTTGGTGATAAGCTTCTGCTCAAGAGATNCCACAAGGGAGGGTTAAAGGGATCCAGATCAAATGGAAAGAAGATAATAACGTACCTAACCAGGAGTTAAGGTTGACTCGCAGAAGGATGGGACGCCTAGAACTCTCAAAACCATTGGGAACTTGAAGAGGCAGCCTTAGAGTCAAAAGAAGGGAAAAGGAAAATGAAGAGACAGGAATTCGAAATGTCAATAAAATGGCAATAGGAGTTCTCCCTTTATATATAGCATTTATTGCCGTGATGGGATATGGAAAAAGAACGTGCAAAAGGAACCGTACAGTAGGAGCCCTCCCCCAAGTGACGCATGTGGAGAAATTAAACACTCTCATCAAATACCCTCAAAAGAAAGTATGGGGAAATTAAACACGCCATTGAGGTAGTGCTTGTAATTACTGGAAATTTCCATCCACATAAGTAATTATTACAATGGAAAAGACAGATTTAACCCAGAACAAGGTTAAGAGGTCATCCACCGACCTGGGGTTAGGGGACAATTGATGATGATGAATTTAAGTTTGGGCCACATTTTGAGCCTAAAGCCTCCAGTGGGCTCATCAAAGACAAACTGTAAAACTCGGGTAAATTTAAATTTTTATGAAAAAAGATAAAACAGTAATTAATCACTATGGTACAGGTTGAAAACCTAAATTTTTCTAAAATTCGGATGACTAAACAGACCTCATCGTTGGATTCATCTCGCGAAATCTAGTTATCCAATTAATTTTTGTTGAATTCTGAGTCAAAATTTTCATATTTTACAAGGTAATCGAATGTCGCGTGACCTAAAAACGAGATATGAAATTAAATTTTAAAAATTAAAAATTAATTTAAAGTTAGTTCAAATAAAAATATTTTAAACTTGAACTGAGACAAAATTTAATTATTTCGGAACGAAACTAGAACTAGGAATGGAGGACGTGTAGCGCAACGAGGGTTAAGCATCTAAGGGGTATAAATAGGGAAGAAAAGATTTCTCCCCATACCCATCATATTTTCGAAATTAGAGAGAAAGAGAGGAAAAATAGAGAATTCTCCAACTTCTCTCTAGATTTACGGCTCTACGTCGGTTAGAATTCTTCAGGCCAAAAACCAAAGTTCATTTACATGATGAAGGCTATGCCTACGTATCAAAAAATGAAGGTTTTGATGAAAAAAAAGGGGAGATTTTAGAGGAAGCAACGATTGAAGTTTATTTTGGGTCTTGTGAGTTTTCTATCGTTGTTTTACGTTTCAAAAGGTAGGTTCTTTTCCTAATTAGGTTTATTTTCAACCTAAGGTTCCATATGATATGAGTAGCATAACTTGAGATGAATTATCCTGTTTGATGTACTCCTAGTGTAACTAGATTATGGAAAATTGGTATAGAAATATGCTAAATCAATCTTGCATGAATTGGGTTTGTAGAATACTCCTAGTGTAACTAGATTATAAGAAATGAGTGTAGAAATGTGCTAAACTAATTTTACATGAATTGGGTTTGTAGAATTTACTTGTTTGGTAAATTCATGAAAAATGTGATAAATTGGGCATGATTGTGTGTTACATGATTTGGTGTCTTGAAGGTGTTTAATAAAATACCTTTGTTGATGAAGCATGTTGGTTTCATTGAAAATGTTATAACATGCTTGGGTATTAAGAATAGTTAAAATCAATTCTAGCATGAATTGAGTTTATAGAAATTCCTTGTTTGTGATTTCTATTGCTTTAAATGTGTTTGGTTAAATGCCTATGTGGATTGATTGTGTTACTAGCATTGAAAATTTTATAACATGATTGGGTATTGAGAATAGTTAAAACCAATTCTAGCATAAATTGGATTTGTAGAAATTACTTGTTCGTGATTTCTTGAGATATATGATGAAATTGGGCATATTATATGTTACATGATTTTATTGTCTTGAAATTGTTTGGTTAAATGTCTATGTGGACTGAATGTTTTATTAGCATTGATTTTGTTATAATATGCTTGAGAGTTAATGTTGGTATATGCACGTGATATATAGACATTGAGATTAATGATGGTGGTTATATGCTTGTGATGTAATTTACCATAAAAAAAAAAGATTGTTGGATATTCAATTGTTCATTATGTACACATGATATATTGAATATATTTGAGAATTGCAATTGCACATTTACATTGCATATGTACGGATAGTATCACATTCGTGGGCATTTGACATGAGTGTGGGTGTTTGTGCATGTTTTTGAATTGGGAAGGTTGGACTCGGGAAGGTTGGACCTAGGTCCGATTGAGTTGCATGAAAAACTTGTGTTAGGTATAGTAAAAAGGGTTAGATACTCCCCCGGGTGTAAGACCTGGTTACTAGTTTATACATTTTCAACGGTGTAAGTCTAAAAAAGTGTAACAATGTATGAAATCGATTTTGAGATTCCAAAATTTGAATACCCAACAAAGACACATGGTTTATTTTAAAAAGGTCATTGGATGTGTAACATCAAATTCAGGGAACTTGGAATGCCCGAATTCATACGCATGACATTGCATGTATTGAGGGAGCTAGTAAAGGTTCCAGTTGAGTTGCATGTGTGAGCCTCATCTCATATCATAGCATGACATTGAGGATTCCGTTGTTGAATTGCATATTCTTTAATGGAGTGATTGTTGTTTGTCAGTTGCATGTGAACATTTCATATGCATCTAGGTTGGGGAGTAGCCTCTTTAGGAGATATCTTATTGAGCATGACTCACCCATTATGGGGACAATATTTCAAGTGCGGGACATGCACCGGTGGACGACTTTCATTCGGGCCCTCATTGATGAAGAAAAGCCGAAATGTGGCTTTTAAACTATGTTTTGTAAAATTAAGATATAAATTAGTTTTTGGGCATATAATGTATATAAAGGATTGTAATCGAACTTATATGAACTATGTTTAATGTAAAATTGCATGTTGTTATATGAATATGGATAAATGGATCCGATGTGATCAACGTTGTATGATTACACATGTTGCGTTTTGGGTATATCTTCCCGTACAAAAGAGACTCTGTCTAAATTTTGCAAAGTTTGGCATGGTATCAATTTACACAGTATTCCATGGGTTTATGAGTGATCAACGAGTTGACAAAGGACCCCTGATTTTAGGGGCGTCACACAAACCAAGCCACCCTTCTGGATAACATCTTCCATATCTAGTCTAGTCCACAATCCAGCCCATGGAAAGACTAGGATCATTTTGCTCAGGACATATGCCAGCCATCAAGCTTGGTGATAAGCTTCTGCTCAAGAGATCAGAACTCAGCAACGAGCATATTAAAGATAACCCCAATCACGCCACGTGGACAATACCTGACGATTCTAATAAACAAATATTCACCGATAGTGTTGTTACCTCACACATTCCATTCCAAGGGTAGTGGGCACAGAATACGTCAGTTGGCAAGATCAACTATAGGACAAATGACAAGGGGATCACATAATCAACCAAAAGAAGGAAGTTTTGCAGAAACCCTAGGAATAAGATGTGCAAATAGAAAACGAGGTAACTGTGTAAGATATCGCAAAAATAGGAGATAGAAGAGAGATAGTACATCGGATATAGCATTTTTTTGGAGAAAGACTCCTAGCCAAAGTCTTCTGTAGTTACTGTCTTCTTCTTCAAGAAATATAATTTCAAACAGAGCAAGAGTCTCTTTCACAATGGATGTAGCCTTAGTCATTTGGCTGAGGTGAACCACTTACATTATTATTTTTGCCATTTTCTACACATTGCGCACACTCTCATCCACAAGCACACACAAAACCCCTCTGAGCCATTGGGTAGAAAGATTTCAAGCACCATTAACTACATACATTTGAAATTATATTGTAACATTTAAGGTTGTTAAAATTTGACGACCCATTTCACACGATTAATAAACAAATCAAATAAGGATGAGACCAATTAAAAAAATACACGATATGACTTATTTATATACCAATTATACACGATTCATACACAACACAAACTTGATATGATACGATTTGTTAGACACTAATTAATAAATGAATTAGATATAAATAAAATATTTTTTAATACGAATCCACTAAGACGTAATACAAACTCACCTCACTCCACACGATTGACATACCTAATAACAATGAATTAAAGAAGTGTAATTAGAATGACTATTCATTTTGATGTCAAAAAAATTTATACTGAGATGGAGAGGAAGGTGAGAATTCTAAATGATAGTGTTGCTAGCATAGTAAATGTGTTTGAAGAAAGTGCATGCACAGTTAATTTATTCCTGCTTGATTAACATAAATATAGGAGGATAAACTTCATTTAATGGGTAAGGACAGAGGAGATCTAGTATGATCATGTATTAGTGCATAGAGTAGATCCCACTTAAATTCCCAATAAGTAATCTATGAAGGGAAAAAGATATTCACAAAATGAATTATTTTCATAGTCGAAAATTGTCTTAATCACATGCATTTTGAACTTGTTATTGCTCTGTAGAATCAATATCTATACAGGAATCATTTATAAAATGCGTGCATCAATTCCATAGAGTCGAACTTAGGAAATGGAAATATAAATCAGTCAAGTCCTATCCTCCGAATAACGTTGGTGGGTTAGACTATGTTATTGTAACAGAAAGCAAAGATCTCTGGAAAAAATGAACAATTAGGCCTAAATAAAAAAAAAAAGCCAATGAAGTGATGCATTGCAACAAGTCTGTCTCCTTCAATCAATAGTTTTGGAGCTATTCCTGGCAACACTTGCTTCCCTGTTTACATGTGATGTGATGTGAATATATGCAGGCCTACACCTAATCTAAGTCTACACTCAGTTGAAGACGAGTGAAAAGACCATGAAAGAAAATGGTAGTATCCTGTGGAAATAATGCGAGACCATATGTATCAAATTTAGTGGTATTCCTTGATCAGCAATCACTCTTTCTTCGGTGTCTTTTCCTTTTGTTCTCCCTTCCGATCCAAAATTTTTTATGGGTACTACACATTACAACACATTATCTCAGTTGGCATTTTTAATAGGAAAAAATATTATCTATACCTAATTTAGTCACTTTATTTGTTTACGTGATAGATCATAGTCATTGAATTAATAGTGAATCTCAATCATAATCATTACATTGATATTAAGTCTCAATTAATAGTGAAGTTTACGTGTGACACTCTTCGAATGATAAAAAATAATAAGGTTAACAAATAAAATCTATATAATATTGTTCTTTTAACAGAAGTTAATGTTTAAAGCAATTGACACAAGTATCGAGGAGATCAAAAAGTGCACGTTCATTTTATTCTTTTTTTTTTTTTTAAATTATGCCCTCTTATTTTATTAAAAAAATCTGACACATTCGGGTTTTTTTTTTTGGGCCAAATATGCATTAATTTGGCTGATTTTTTTTTTTCAAAAGGTAATTTGGCTAAACCTAATGACAAAAGCTAATGCAAAGACGCTCCAATGGAAGTCACCCTTTCCCTAAAAGTAGGCTCCCCTCCAAAGACATTCTCCCAAAAGTAGGCGTCCTCCAAGAGCATTTGTTGACGCCCTCCTCTTTAATAGGCTTTCTGTTTTAGATTTGCATCAATTTTTTAAGTTTACTAAATTTAATTATATACACAATATTTTGAATAACAATCTTAAGACAAAGTTTTAGGTTTTATGACTTTGTTATATAATTAGATTACATATTGTTATAATCTAAGACAGTTGTGTTAAAGACAAAATTTTGTATTCTAATTTTTGTGTTCAATATGATATTTTAAATTAAAAAAAATAGAATTAGGTATTCTGTCTCCAGAAGAAACCCTCTCCCCAAAAGTAGGCGCCCCTCCAAAGGCACCTTCTCTAAAAGCATACGCCCTCCAAGAGAACTTGTTAGCACCCTCATCCTTAATAGGCTTTTTATTTTAGATTTGCATTAGTTTTTTAAGTTTACTAAATCTAATTATATACACAATATTTTGGATAACAATATTATGACAAAGTTTTCAGGTTTTATGACTTTGTTATATAATTAGATTACATATTATTATAATTTAAGATAGTTGTGTTAAAGACATAATTTTGTATTCTAATTCTCGTGTTCAATACGATATTTTAAATTAAAAATAAAATAAAATTTTGTATTTTGTCTTTAGAAGACACCTTCTTCCCCAAAAAATAGGCGCTCATCCAAAGGCACCCTCTCCTCAAAAGTAGGCGCCCCTCCAAAAGCACCTTCTCCCAAAAGCAGGCGCCCTCCAAGAGCACTTGTTGGCGCCCTCCTCCTTAATAGGCTTTATGTTTTAGATTTGCATTAGTTTTTTAAGTTTACTAAATCTAATTATATATACAATGTTTTGGATGACAATCTTAAGACAAAGTTTCTGGTTTTATGACTTTGTTATATAATTAGATTACATATTGTTATAATCTAAGATAGTTGTGTTAAAGACAAAATTTTGTATTCTGTCTCCCCAAAAAGTAGATGCCCCTCCAAAGGTGCCCTCTTCGCAAAAGTAGGCGTCCTCCAAGAGCACTTGTTAGCACCCCCTGCTTAATTGGCTCTCTGTTTTGGATTTGCATTAGTTTTTAAGTTTACTAAATCTAATTATATACACAATATTTTGGAAAACAAATTATACTTGCATCCCTTTTCTTCCAATCATCCTCGTCGATTGTAAGTGGTATAAGTGATGAATTGTAAACTCAAACATTTTGAGTTCGAATCTTAACAATTCTTTAAGACTATTCTATGATAGATTTATTCCTCATGAATATCTTAGTTCTGACATGGATGACTTGTCTTTAACTAAACTGAGAAGAAAATTAGTCGAGATGTGCGTAAATTACCCCAGACACCCCCACACTGTTAAACCATAAAAACAAACCTTTCCATGTGATCTATCGTTACGAGCATATGCTGTAAGCAAGCAATGAACAAATTCTCAGCTTCCTTTGACTAGCTTCATCTTCCCTGCGTGATACAAAAGCTCAATTTCTATGCCACGAACTTAACATCAAATCATGGCATGTATTCCATTCCCATCAGGATGATGCCTTTATAATGACGGAACAGACCATAAGACTACTTCCCTGAGTCAACTCATAACCCTAAAGTTAGAACGAAACAATCTCATTGTTACACCAAATTCCATTCTCTCCGTCAAAAGAATAGTAACCAGTTTTCTCCCTTTGATCCATCAGCTTGACAAGAAAGAAATATTATCACCACCCACCAACACATTGACAACAATAGCCATGAAAAGGCTAGCTGTCTAGGCAATTAAGCAAGTTGACTAGGGGTTAGAATGCCCCCGTCCCTAGGACCAGACCAATTATGCCTTCTTTTTTGCCTTCTTGTGAATTATGATAGCAATGCTCCAAAACATGGCTACTTTATTCAGTGTCATCAAGATATTAAGAATGCACAGCCCCACTATATTATTAAGGGAAAACAAGTTCTTTTTTAGGGCAAACTTCATTGTAACGCTTGTGGTTTAACCTATTTGTGTATCACTTCCATGCATTTCAAAAATGATACATAACCCACTTGTGATTGTTGGACTAAAATGTATTGATAAATTCTATCAAATATTACAATAAAATGACTTTAATACTCATTAATTTGTTTTTAATTTAAAAAAGAATTATCTTAAACTAACTTTGACTATCTAACCATTATCGTCATCACCACTAAATTCGACAACCCGGCCACCCTAACTCCGGCGCCATTCATTGCACCATCTCCATCAATTGCAGCCCATTGCCTGCGCCATACGAACCAGTGCACTTTCACAATTCAACCTCAACAAAACTCAATTTATATCCCAACATGTCAATTTCACTTTTCTTCACCAAAAATCAAAACATGAATCAAAAATCAAACTGAAAATAGAATCAAATTAGACATCGACATGGAAATATAAATTTAGAATCAAAACAATATAGGAAATCCAAATTAAAACAAAGATAGAAAATCAAAATCATACGGAGGCCGGTGGTCGTGGTAGATCGGTGAAGAAAGACATGGTGGAGACTGTGGACAAAAAAGAGGTTAGTGGTGGTGGTTGCTCAGTAACAGAATGCATGGGCGGTAATCATGGTTGTTATCATTAGATGAGATGCATAAGTGAGAATAAGACACACACACGAAAACAGTTGAGGGGTTTTTTTTTTTGTTTGTTCGGCATGTATTTTTTATATCAAATTGTACAATAGGCGCATAGCAGATACGAATCATTAAAATAGATGAAGATTTTAACGTTGCATTTTAATCCAATAACCATAAGAGGATTATGTATCATTTTTGAACCACCGAGGTGATGTGCAAATGGGTTAAACCATAAGGTACTAAATTGAAGTTTTCTCTTTTTTATTTATTAAAAAAGCACTCACTCCCTAGCAGTTTACCAACTATGATTCTCTCTCATGTTCTCCAACCTTTGACAACTTGGACACCACATGTTTCTTTTGACAACTAAGAGGTTGTGTCCACAATAATAAAAATTGGACAATCCGATGCTAAAACTAGGTTAAGAAACTTTTGCCATTATAGGTTCCCAAAAAAATTAGATATTTGTAATTATATTTTTATATGTCGAGATTATTTTTACGACGACAGCTTCAAAGTTATAAAAAAACAATCTAACCACCGTACCAACCCTCAGCTTGTGTGGAATGTGCACAATGGTGTACTCCATAATTTTAGTGCAGGCATTGAGTACAGTGGGAGCAAATATACAAAACCAAGNCCGTACCAACCCTCAGCTTGTGTGGAATGTGCACAATGGTGTACTCCATAATTTTAGTGCAGGCATTGAGTACAGTGGGAGCAAATATACAAAACCAAGTGGCAGAGACATAAAAACCACAAGTTATGTGTCCACAAGTTCATAGCATCTTTCAAATTCGAAATGCTATGTGTTTGATTAAATGTCCCAGACAGTCCCACCGTCCACTTCCAAACCCACTTTCTTCCTCCGCATTTCCATTCCCTCCAATAGTTTCTTTTCTTGCTTTTTGATCTCTTGGGATTCTCCAAGTCAACCACCTCACTGCTATAAATGCACGAAGGCCCAGTTCCCAAGAAAACGTAAGGACATAGAACTGTGAGTTCAAGCTTCTCTCACTAGGTTCCACTTTGTCGTTATCGCGTTTCTCCATTTCTATTGTTGCTTTGGAGTTGGTGATGGAGTCTGAAGATGTTGCCTCAGCCCCCTCAACACCCGTAACACCAGGGACTCCTGGTGCCCCTCTTTTTGGTGGGTTCAAACCAGAGAGAAGTGGCAGTGTTAGAAGATCTCTTCTCAAGAGCTGCAAATGCTTCAGTGTTGAAGCTTGGGCTTTGGAAGAGGGAAGCTTACCCTCTGTCTCCTGCGCATTGCCACCACCTCCTGTCTCACTTGCAAGAAAGGTATATGGGAGAGAGTCCATTTGTTTCTCTTGTTAATGGGCTAAATGTCGAAAGCAAGTTGGAGTTGAATCATATGTGTGGGTGTGTATCAGGATCAATAATAGTCTGAACTCAACATATTTCGTGCTTGTTTTTCATGGGTTGATGCCAAAACCTGCAGGTAGGAGCTGAGTTCATAGGCACTCTGATTCTCATCTTTGCAGGGACAGCCACCGCCATAGTGAACCAAAAGACACAAGGCTCCGAGACCCTTATAGGCCTGGCTGCCTCCACTGGCCTCGCCGTCATGATCGTTATACTGTCCACCGGCCACATCTCAGGGGCTCATCTCAACCCATCCGTTACCATTGCCTTCGCAGCCCTCAGGCACTTCCCGTGGAAGCATGTGCGAAACTCTATATAAAGCTCTAATTTTGATCTAAATACTCAACTCACCTCAACAAAACTTTATCTGAACTTTTTGAAATTTATTACATGAACTATTAGGATTATATGCTCTGTTAAAGACCATATTTTCTATTGAATCGCAGGCTAATTTTTATCTAGATTTTCCTATAGTTTGTTTCACTGACTTGGGGTTCCAATGGATATTTGGTAGGTGCCAGTGTACATTGGAGCACAAGTGATGGCATCATTATGTGCAGCATTTGCATTGAAGGGGATTTTCCACCCCGTAATGGGTGGGGGAGTCACTGTTCCTTCAGGGGGCTATGGTCAAGCATTTGCTTTGGAGTTCATTATTACTTTCAATCTCATGTTTGTTGTTACTGCTGTGGCCACCGACACCAGAGCTGNGGGGGGGGGGGGGGGGGGGGGGGGGATTGCTTTTTATTGGAGTTGTTTGTTCTTCTTCCCTGTTGACTGGGCTATTAGGGCTGATCAAAGTATTTTTGAATAATGGGAAATGAACCTTGTGATTAGAGATGGTCAGTTCTTACTTATTTTTTATGCTGATGAGTCAAACAAATGGCAGGGAAACCACCGGAGCTTCAATGAATCCGGTGAGAACTTTGGGGCCGGCGATAGCTGCGAACAACTACAAAGCCATATGGGTGTACCTCACTGCTCCCATACTGGGAGCACTGGCCGGAGCAGGTGTTTACTCTGCAGTCAAGCTGCCGGAGGACGATGGCACAAGTCATGTTGATCCTCCAACAGCACATAGCTTCAGAAGGTGATCCATAGATGTCATTATCATACCTACATTATTAAATCCAGATGCTCCGCCCGAAGACAATGAAGAAGCTGTGCAATGAAGAGACCAATAATGGCACATAGCTAGACAAAAGCAGAGTGGAAATTTGATGGGCACATACGAAATAAAAGTATAAAACTAAGTTGTAACAAAATCCATTTTGGGTCTTCTTGAAATGTATAGAACGAGCTAGAGATTTCTTGGGAGAAAAATCGAATGCTATGATTGATGCTTGACCCTTGTCTAACTGGAGACGTTTGATTTTATTTTTTTTTATCATAAAAGTTATAAGCTATTAGTGAAAATCTTGACGAGAGCATTCGTGTCAAACTCGAGCTAAAATAAAGTTTATTTCTTAGCAAAAAATTCCAAAAGTTAAACCCTATAACTCACTAAAACAATTCTAAAATAATCAATTTTTCAATAAAATCCCCCAAATATGTATAACCAAATAAAAATCAATCCTAAACATTATGATATGGTTTGATATGTTCAAGGTTGTTCAAATAAATCTCAACGATGTCAAATGCGAGAAGAGGATGAGTTCTTTTTAGCTCGGGTACGATGATGAGTTTTTTTTTTCTTTTGAACTGGAAAAAAGATAGGGGTGACCAGTAGATAGTAACTTTGGGTGTAAACATGAAGATCCCCCCACTGTGTTGCCCGTCACCACATCACCAAAACCAACTAACAAATTATATTATTCTCGTAAATAAAACCCTACTTAATAATCACATGAGCCAAAAACAATCCTAAACGAGTAGGGCTTACCACTAGACCACCACCACTTCAAGTGGTGAGGATATGAGTTCAAGAAATACCATGTCACCAAAAGAAAGGCCTAAATTTAGCACAAAAAGAAGGGAGCACAATGAATGGGGCCCAGAGATAAATATTCCAAAACACTTGACTTACATATTCTATGTATCCAAACCAGCCTGAAACCAGTGATGGCTCTGTCCGACACAGTGCACGACTCCAGGACCCATTGAGCACCAATCCAGCAAAGCCATCCCGAGCCCTCATCCTTGACTCAATTGATCGGGTCCGACACTTTTGCTAATATTTTTTAATTAACTTAAATTCAAATTAAAACAATTACCATTGGATATATGATTTCTTTGAATATGCATATACAATGCTAGTGCTAGATGTATTCCGGCTGTAGTCTTCAGCAAAGTCTTTCCCATCAATATACATTAGCTGTCTCAATGCAGGACTGAAGACTTGAACTGTAAAGAACATCCTTCCAAAGGAATCTGCAGATTTTCAGTCTGAATTAGTAAAAAGACAACGTAGCCAATTCAGTCGATAATCAACATCGCCTTCACGACTTGATAAATTTTCTTCTTCAGATCATTGAGGATGGGTTACAGCATCAAAGGTGTATCATCAACTGCATCCGATTTAACTTCAATTGTTGATATTAACAACATTTCGTGTCAAAAAAACAGCTCAGATTATAATTTCACAACCCACAAGTCACTTGGCTAGCATTAACCCAACAACTACATCAGGTGTGAAAAACAAAACTCTGACAAGGCTTAAATGAACTTCAGTAACCAGGCCAAATTATACGCACTACAACATTCCAATAATTTCGATGGAAATTGAGGTTCACTCCAAAAGTACATGTATCCAGGACTAGATTTCTGCTTGCTAATTCATCTTACTAATTAACTCATTGATTTGATCCTCACGATTTCCGGTGTCTCCTCCATCCTTGAATAGCCTTTTCTTACCCTGTAATGCTTTCTCTGGCTTGTTTAAAGTGAAGGGACACAGAAAACGACTGACCTCCTTAAAATGTGGACCAACATTAGCAACCTCATTTATGATGTCTTCTATGCAGACGATGCCATGCTGACCCAGTGCCTGGCACAGAAAAAATAACGGGACAAAATATTAAAACTAGGGCAGCAAATGTAAACGGGGAACAACTGCAACACAATTCAGTAAAATATATCTAATACCTCTTCAATGATATTATTGTCCGTTAAAGGAACTCTCTGCTTATCAGCTTTCACTGCACCTTTCTTGTAAATCAGATCCTTCACACTCTTGAGATTAGGATATCTTCAAACACAAACAAACTAGCATTAGGACCATAATCAGAGAAGAACAACCAAAATGAAAATGACATAGATGCTTGCAACAAGCAACATATTGTTCATCTTCTCACAAAAAATGTGAACATGCAAGGAGGGTGCTCCAATGGTAGTGACACTTACAAAACCACTTTATCAGAAGACTTGCATATTACAAGCNGCTCATCTTCTCACAAAAAATGTGAACATGCGAGGAGGGTGCACCAATGGTAGTGACACTTACAAAACCACTTTATCAGAAGACTTGCATATTACAAGCCTGCTGCTGTGGAATGGATGTCCATAAACAAGATATAAATGCCAATCTTCTTATACTATTGAGGCCAAATATGTCAGTGATTGTTGTTCACTGCCTTCAACTAATGTCGCCACATTTCAAAAATAAGGGCAGCATTTGCCACACTAAAGTACTTTGCTCAGAAAAGAAGTAACTTCAACATTTTGTTTTATCAAAAAGTGCTACTATGTTCGATGGCTATTTTCAAAAGTAATACATACATGTCATGATACATAAGTCATACACCTACATTGCATTCATGTACTACTATGCATGTAGTTCAGCTTGGGGGAAGAGCATGAACCCAAACCCAAAAACGGGCCAAAAAAATTACTTCAAAAAAAGTTGTTTTTCAACTTTTAAAAAGCAATTCCAGCACAAATCAAATGTTATTTTTTACCTTTTGGTTCAAAAAAACTCGACAGAAAATTAAGGGGAAAAAAGAGAGTTGCCAAACAGTACCAACAAGTGGCTAAAATCAAACACTTGAATTTAGCAAGAAATCTGGTAAGCAATTATCATCCATGACAAAAATATTATCCACAAGTGAATATCAACAACAAATTAATAGCAATCATATGGTGGACACATAAAGCAGATAACATTGGGGAAACATGATGCACTGGATCGCCAAATCCAAGAACACAAGATACTTCGATGCCCCACCGTTGCTACATATCCTCTTAACATCTAGGATATATGACGTCTAGTAAAGAACAACTATAAATATCAGTTTGAACTACCCAAATGTAATATATGGTTCCACTCTTTGCAAAATTTCCATTATCCTTTCATTTGCCTTCAGAAAGACACCACTGAAGATCCTTCTCAGCCGCAGAGAATACAAGACCTTCCTTGTTTTTGGGTGCATGTCCTTTTTTCTGGAAACAAACTGGCAGACATCAGAATCAAAAGATAAAATGCAGAAATGTGGGGAAATCATTAAAAAACAACATTTATCACACACCCTTGTATGCGAATGACGAAAAGGAGCTTGGATTCTGGTGTCACCAATGATCTTCTTTGCCGCTTTCCCCTGTGTTTCATCTGGATGAGATCCAATTCCTGGGTGCAAAACAGCAGATAAGAAGGATATTAGATGATTATCATGGACTGAAGCAGAGTTGACAGCAATCTAAACCCCATTGGTATCGAAGCAGGATTCCAGCTGACATCAGCTTAAGAATGCATGCTTTCGTGCAAACACCAATGGAGTTTGAGTATATTTAAAGAGAATGCATGAACATGATGAATGAAGGCCGGCTTTCTTATTGGGGAATACTTCTTCTATGGAAACCAAAATAGAGAGAGACGACAAAGAGTAAGTAAGCTTGTCAGTATAAGCCTCCCATCTCAATGCACAATCCAGCCACAGGGGCGTTGATAATTTGTAAGCAGATCACTCTTCCGAATGGACATACAATTATGCAGATAAAATCCCTAAATACTGTTTATACTGTGTAGTTAGGTTGCATGCATGGTATATGGACATTCCAATCGTGTGAACTAGCAGTGTGATGCAAAACATGATATTGACTTCTTGATATGTGTCTACCTACATGTTTTACATTAGGAAGGAACACAGAAAGTGTGCCTAACAAACGAAGATTGGAGCTACTTCCTTATTCATGTATGTTCTCAAAAAAATATAACAAATTTGACAAATATGATGCCCATATAAAGCCTCCATACCCTTCATGCCTCATCTTGACTAATCAAAGGTTGATTTTGGTTAGTAAAAATCAAAATTTTTCACTTATTTCTGCAATTTCCTTATATTCATTATCTCACTACTTAAACTGAGCACAACAAAAGTCCTTTCTAGCACTACAAACGAAAAGGTTGAAATGAATTTAGATAGATCAATCAATCAAGACAGAGAACAATGCTAGGGAATCATGGAACTTAATCATCAGAAAATTCGGGAATGGATACTCAAAGCATCATGTGAAGTGCTAACTAGATTGCAAAGCCATAAACAGTATTTACCTTGTCACGGTACTCTCTGATAAACTGCTCAGGCTTCTTAATAACAAAATTATCACCCTTGATCTTCCTAACCCTCTGCTCCAACTGCTGTTTCCTTCTTATAGCCCACTGTTCATTGCTCTTCCTCTTCTTCAATATTACTTCCGGTATATATGTCAAAGGTTTCTGTTCCTCATCGGCCATGGTGGTCTCGGTATCCAAATACTCTAGTCTAACAAGTAAGAACAAAGCACAAATTTAACATTCTTCCTTCAAATAACATCTCAAAAAAAAAAACAAAATTAGTGGTTGAGCCCTCTCGCTATCTGACAGCAATCCGGTGATGGCTTGACTTTAAACGCGTAAATGTTTTGGGTCGCCGGTGATGGTGGATGGTGCAGAGGTCGATGGTAGTGGTGACTTATATCGGTGGTGATTGGTGAGCCGGAGGTGTGTTAAAGGTCCGGGTTTGTTAATTAAAGTCCAGAGGAAAAAGAAAAAACAAAACGGAATGGGTATAAGACAGAGAAGAGGAAGAGACCTACCTCACCGGACGTAGCTGCGATTGCCGGCTACGTCGTCTGCTATGGCGGAGAGAGGGCTGCGCAAGTGTTAGGGTTTGAGATGTGAACTCGCGGGATACAAGGTTGGGTCTTATTTATTTGACAAAATTACACTGACACCTACTGGAATCTAACAATTATAGTGGACACCCTCATAGTTTATAAATTGAAAGGTCGTTGTAGATGACCCTGAAAATTATACTTAAATACCCTTATCTTGTGGGGCCTAACTGCGGTATCGTTTTGGTACCCAATCTCCTATTTTCTACCAAATCATATTGCAAAACCAAACTAAATACCCCTAAAGAATGTGACACACCTAAACCATTAATTTTTATGTGGATAAAAAATTAATTATTTGTGTTAAAATTTATCTTATTTGTCTAAATATTACTTAATATATATATATATATATATATATATATATAATAATAAAATATGTATTTATACTTTTTCGTAAAGGAAGAAAAATGCATTACTCCTACTTTTTTTTTCTTAAATGATAGAAAGTGCATTTCTCCTACTTTTCATCTTTCTTACCGCATAGCATAAGTGTTGAACAATAACGATTTTTTGCCCAATATTTATAGTGTCTCAGTATATTTGGGTATTTCAATAATGCCACAAAATTTTGGAAACAATATATGAAGTGGTGTGACGAAATTTTATGCACTAAATATTTAGTGAGCCTTGATGAAACTCATTAATCTAATCATCTACGTTGATTTAATATACAAAATTTAATAAACAATTTTGGTAGTATAAGAATGTTCTTTACTCCACTTGTCCGATGCATCACCTACAAAACATTTAATTTGAAGGGCCTTAACACTGGCTGGTCAAACGGGCTGAGGCCTTTTGCCTCAGGCTCCCCCTTTGGGCCTTGGTTTAATGACCGGCCCTCACAATTTCAAACTAGGACTATGCTTAACGGGATATTTAATGGAGAATATTCTTATGCATTTCCTTGTACAAATCCATTTATTTATATCAGGCTGAGAATTTCTGTACTTGGTTACTTACGCTATCAATATCATTATGGAAATGTGCAGCTAGTGAAAAATTTGACATGTTTACAGAGTCCGTCCCTTTCGTACCATTACAAAGAATGGTCTTCTCTTTAATAATGGCCAACTCCACCTCCACCTTCACCTCCACCACTGAGTATGTGGAGTCAAAGCAATAACGTTGACTCGTGTATTGCCGACATATTAAAAGACAATCTAACTTTTTAAAAAGCGATTCTCCTAATCTCATTAATTTGGATTCAAAGAGTTATTTTTCAAAAAAAATTGAATTGTTCAATAATTTTTTGGACTACAACGAAGAACTAAAGCGATTTAAACAGCAATATTCCTACTCAGATATTTTGCGCATATTTTTACACGTGGAACAAGATGTACAAGTTTAGATTTTAATTTATAACTATTTCTTTCAAATTTATATACAATACAAAAATATCAACAATATACAATATGATTTTTAAAAACGTAAGTATTTTTTAAGTATTATTTACTTTAACATGTTAAAAAATAAAGAAGTTATTTAAACTATAACGATATAACATTTGAAATAAATCCTTGTAAATAAATCAATTAGTTAAATATTAATTTTAATTCTTTCAATTAGTCGCGTTCACTTTATGTATGAATTATAATAAAATGATATTACACATTTTTCAAAGTAAAAAATGCTAATTTTGTTTAATATACTTTATTATAAACGTATCACGGTCGTGTCCGTATCATATTTTTTTAGGTTTTGTCTTATCGTCGTGTATGTATCTACCCTTTCTAATTAATAAGACAAGTCTTAAATGCAATCTTCAACCCGTATACCTTCGTCCCCTTTACTAAATTTTTGAATCCGTCCCGAGTGTATTCCTTGGGTAATTTTCAATTGTGGAAATCAACAATGGATGTACACTTCCTCGTCGTGTTCATCCTTTTGCTGAAACTACATATATACTTGTTGAGTTAAAGTGGTAGTTGCAGATCTGTGTTTTACACTAGCAGTACTGTGCCAACCACCATTGCCGTACACCTTCGTTTCATTATCCAGTAACTCACTAAGCTCTATCAAGTTATCAACAACGATGTCCCACCATCCAATAATAGATTTAAACCTAGACATGTGTACAAACATAAACATAACAGGAACACATTTTGTAAGCTCTTCGCATTGTAGGAAAGGTGGGCACCAATCCACCAACCCTACATCAACAATAGCATTAGTCACCGACCCTCTCCTACATCAAACAGATGTTATTATGTTGCACAAGCCATGTCGACTGCTATAAGTGCAACTTTCTTAAGAGAGAATCAATATCTTATTATAAAGTTGGGTGGAACTTCAAAAGGCAAAGTTTGCAAGATGAAAATCATATCATCATGATTTGATTGCATCACCCGTATACGAAATGAGAATTCAGGGTTCTTACAAATGATAGACTTGAATTTTGAGGGCACGATTCTTATTACATGATTGTGTTAAGTTGAACCTCAAATCACGATAGAAGATACTTGTGATTTTGGTTCTTTATCTTTTCGTGAATTTTTTGAGCACGAATTTCATTGTATGATTGTTGTTAATTTGAACTTCATATTTAGAAAGGATAGAAACGTGACAATAAAAAATAATGATAATTTTGATTATTTAATTTCTCTTTTCATTATTCAGATTTCAAATATCAAAACGATCATTTCAATCCCATATTAAAAAAAACTTAAACACAAACAATCATCTCTTTCTCTAATTAAAGGGTAAATTAATTTTTTTCTCTTTACAATTTCGACTAGAAGTACTTTACCTACTTGACGCTTAAAATTATGTACATTATCCCCTTATGATTATGTATCAAAGTAAAATAATTGATGTTGTTAATAGAATAAAATTTTTTCATAATATCCATGTTTCAAAATCAAACTTTAGTCTAATTTACTCTTGACAATAAAACTAATTGATACATGACAACAAACCAACAAATTTCAGTCAAGCATGTTGAGTTTTTTTTTTTTTCCTCAAATGAGGTTTTATTGTAGGGCAAAAAATTACTTATATTTTTCTTACATGTTTTTTTGATTTGGATCGATGCCCTACCTATTTAAGTATTACACCTTATATTATAAGATATTTTAGGCACTTTAATAATATTTTTTTGGAGAGAAACAATGGAAACAAAGCCAATATCATGTGTTTGGGTGAGTTAACTTAGATAATAAAAGTAATCATTTTACTTTTCTACCTAACTTCAATGAGATAATGTGCATAATTTTAAACGTTAAGTAGGTAAGATGCTATAATTGAAAGACCCGAAACCATAAGATGGTAAAAAATAATTAACCTTTAATTAAAAGACCATCAGTGAGTGAGAGGCATAATCAAAGGCTTCATTCACCCTTCATGGTGGAGATTGAGATTGAGATTGTACACTTGTTTTAGTATAATCATAGCATATCTTTTACTTAAATCACTCTTTGATAATGAAAATGATTATCAATCTGGACCCATGGGTCCTGTGAGAGATCTCTCAAGTAAGAAATTAAGATTTGCACCATTTTAATATGGAAAAAATGATGTGATTGCATAGCTGAGGCTTATTATAAACCCTACTCTCCACATGACTCCACCACCCTATTGATCAAGACTGCCCAATAGATAGTCTATTACTTCGTCTGCAAGTGGGTCCACTATGCCATAATTCAGACAATCTTCACAACCATCCAAGTGGCATCCATCTAGTGAACCATGTTCATTCAGAAATATAGGATTATATAAATCAAACTGTACGGGTGATGCCTACTTGGGTAGTGACAAATACATCAATCATTCTCTCTCTCCAAATGTCAGAAATATGATATCATATGAAAGAAAAAAACATAAAACCTTGTTCAAGACTACGACACTAAAAAAGAAATTTAATTTTGATACCATATTTTGAGATTTTAAATTTTTTGTGGGTTTTAATTTAAATTTTGAGGTTCGTTTTATAATAACAAAATTTATAATTTTTTGAGTAAAATATAATTTTTGTGATGGTTTTACGATTAATCTTAAAAACATTATGATTAATTCTAACATTTTAAAAATTAATTGTAAATTATCACAAAAGTTATAGAATAATCTCAAAATTATTTTTAAAAAATAAAAATAAATAAATTTCAATACCGTAAACTTCTCCTAAAGCCTTATCACTCAGTCCATGGACAAATGTGTAAAAAGATGGATTTGCATTATAAAGTTGTATCAGTGTGAACACAATTATTCATGGGAGAATGCATTGTAGAATTTGCCTCCAAATTCTAAGTAACTTCTCATACCTCTAACTATACCTTTCCTCCAAGTATCAAACCAGCCTATACAAGATTCCAATTATCGAATTCTAGCAAGGATCGGACGTAAATAATTTTATCTATGAAATATACTATTTACAAAACTTGAATTCATGACTCCCATGCCATAATGGAGTAACCATGACTGTTGCAACAAACCTGCTACTTTGCTTGAAATACACACACAGAGAGGGAGTAAATCGACTGAGAAGCAAAAAATATCACTCAAGCCCTATGTACCAATAGGACATTTAAAAGAAAACTTTGTTAAGGTAGAAACTCTGAATGATCAACAAAGAAAAAGTAAGACAAAATTTGAGAAAGAAAATGATAAAACTACTTAGAGTTTGAGGGACAAGTCTAGCTTCTGTAACTCATCTTGATTAGTCTTCAAAGGGTTACCACTATCGAGCCTATATCCTTTAAGTTCTTTAACTCCATCGCCTACCGGAGAAAACTTGTGAAAGCCATCGAATCTAGCAGCGCCACCACCTGATGACGATCCTACAGATGCCCCAAACTGATAATTCCCCGGTGCAAGCCGCCCGATCGCCGGTTGCTGATCAATAGGCTTTCTAGACCACCCATTATGTCCATACATGGGAGAAAAACCAGAAGTGGATGCTAAGAAAGTTGGCTTATGGATCATAGAGTGGACCTGAATGCCAAGAGACCTGTTGAAGGAACCATGTAGAGGAAGAGCAGCCATGCTTGAGTAACGGTGGGAGTGTGAGCCATGGCCAAACGCTGTCGCTGGGGCGGCGCCACCCACCTGCTGCCCTCGTTTTGCTATTGTCCGCTCTCGTTTGTGTGCATTTTGATGGCCTCCAAGGGCCTGTGAACTGTAGAATTTTCTTTGGCAGTAGTTGCATGGGAAGACTTGTGGTGGCTCACCTTTATTACCTTGAGGAGTCTCTAGTGAATTTCTTGATGAACTCATGCGAAAACAATCAATGAGATTGAGTTCTGGCTTGATGTCTTGATCTGAATCCTTGCTACAGAGGTTTAAATCCAATATAAAATCAGGGTTCTTCTCTACTTCTTGCTTTTGATCTTGTTTTTCCATTTGTTTACCCTGTACTTTTTGAATCTCCATTGAGCTATTCAGGCATGGTAGGGTTTCTGAGACTGAAATGATGCTTGGACTTTTAGAGCGAGTACATGGCTTTAGTTTTGGTACCTCCATATGGAGGACTTGAAGCAAGCCTTGTGGGTGATAAAGATTGTGTTTAATACCAAGAAGGTTGTAATGTTATTGATTAGAAATAAATGTTATGGTGCCCTATATGGAAGGAGAATATACAGTTATAAGGCCTTATTATAGAAACAATTGGGTGTGTATGTGTAAGAGGAGGAGGAAAGAGAGAAGGGGGGGGGGGGGGNACTCCATCGCCTACCGGAGAAAACTTGTGAAAGCCATCGAATCTAGCAGCGCCACCACCTGATGACGATCCTACAGATGCCCCAAACTGATAATTCCCCGGTGCAAGCCGCCCGATCGCCGGTTGCTGATCAATAGGCTTTCTAGACCACCCATTATGTCCATACATGGGAGAAAAACCAGAAGTGGATGCTAAGAAAGTTGGCTTATGGATCATAGAGTGGACCTGAATGCC
Organism: Ilex paraguariensis; assembly: GCA_963454935.2. Taxonomy (NCBI): domain Eukaryota; kingdom Viridiplantae; phylum Streptophyta; class Magnoliopsida; order Aquifoliales; family Aquifoliaceae; genus Ilex; species Ilex paraguariensis. The sequence continues at coordinate 237,075 of CAUOFW020003003.1, read as the reverse complement.
AAGAGACCTGTTGAAGGAACCATGTAGAGGAAGAGCAGCCATGCTTGAGTAACGGTGGGAGTGTGAGCCATGGCCAAACGCTGTCGCTGGGGCGGCGCCACCCACCTGCTGCCCTCGTTTTGCTATTGTCCGCTCTCGTTTGTGTGCATTTTGATGGCCTCCAAGGGCCTGTGAACTGTAGAATTTTCTTTGGCAGTAGTTGCATGGGAAGACTTGTGGTGGCTCACCTTTATTACCTTGAGGAGTCTCTAGTGAATTTCTTGATGAACTCATGCGAAAACAATCAATGAGATTGAGTTCTGGCTTGATGTCTTGATCTGAATCCTTGCTACAGAGGTTTAAATCCAATATAAAATCAGGGTTCTTCTCTACTTCTTGCTTTTGATCTTGTTTTTCCATTTGTTTACCCTGTACTTTTTGAATCTCCATTGAGCTATTCAGGCATGGTAGGGTTTCTGAGACTGAAATGATGCTTGGACTTTTAGAGCGAGTACATGGCTTTAGTTTTGGTACCTCCATATGGAGGACTTGAAGCAAGCCTTGTGGGTGATAAAGATTGTGTTTAATACCAAGAAGGTTGTAATGTTATTGATTAGAAATAAATGTTATGGTGCCCTATATGGAAGGAGAATATACAGTTATAAGGCCTTATTATAGAAACAATTGGGTGTGTATGTGTAAGAGGAGGAGGAAAGAGAGAGGGGGGGGGGGGGGAGAGAGAGAGAGAGAACTGTTCGAGTCATTAGGCTTTTGATTGAAACTCATGAAGAACACCATCTACCTCTTTTGGTGGCAAATATGCCCCATTGAATGTTGTATCTACTTTTCTTTGTCTTCCCACTCTTGTCTCTTTTTTTGTAGTTGTTGTCTTTTGGGTTGTCCATTTTCGTGTTTAGTCTTTGGTTATGGTTTCCGAAAGATCGTCTAAGATAAGGATGACTTGCTTTTTGGTATTGCATTATAGTTTGGAATGAATATACCTAAAAAAGGAATTTATTAATTCCTCTATCCCACCAAATAGTCATAGTCCCCTATTTCATTTTTGGATGTCCCAATATTCCAGTGGCTCTTTGAAAAATCTATGCATAAGACTCGTGACTTTCCAAATTTATACGTAAGAGGTTAGATTTGGAATTTTAAACACTTTAAAAGTACAATAATGCTATGCTGATCAAATTTAGAGATCAAATCAAGAGTTCAAATAACATGACAGCATATTATTTGAAGTTTTTATTGGGACTCAAATAATATGACACAAAATAAAAAAATTCAAGTTAGTTGTCATGTCATTTGGGATCTTGATTTTGTCATAAAATTTGGTCAGTGTAATATTACTCTTAAAAATATCTCTTTTGAACACTTGAAGTGTAAACCATTTAATTCTTATTCAGTTATTCTCCTTAACATTAGGAAATGTAAAGGTGGAGAAAATATTGAATACAATGGTGATTGTAAATATGATATCACTAATCAATAATAAAATTTCAAGTGGACAAAGTGAATCACACATGAATAGTTATTGACTTACATACAAAATGAGTTGGTAGTTATTGACTTACATGAACAGGTAATTATTGATTTGTGTGAAGACTATGTTCTTATTTGTCCATATATTATTGGTTGATAATACCACATGGTAATGCTAATGATTTACCGTTGCAATGAATATTTTTTCCTAAACATGCTTTACCTGTAAATAAGAGTGCCTTTGTTTTCCTCAACTTGAACCCTAAATTTTGGGAAGTATCCATTTTTTTAATAACTGGAAATGGTTTAACTATTTACTTTTTGGACTCCCAGCCCAAATCTCATATGTATGTATTTGCTCGCAAACTACAAATATCAACTAAACTTGGGTTTTATGTGATTAGGGAAGCCCCAAACTGAAGACACGTATAGGTGTATGTCGTCCTGCCCCTTGTTTGAAAGCTAAACCAACACATGAAAGGTTGAAGTGTTCATAATTTTAGCTTTATCAATAACTATATGATTGATGAGATAAAGCAAATTGAGTTTGTTTGAGTAGTTAAAGAGTTATTCTCCAGACATGATTTGAGGTCAAGTCTCACCAACCGCATACTGTGACTCCCCTTTATATAAATGCTAGACTTGTTGATGCTCTATATCAAAACAACATTATAATTTAGGTTTGAGTCTACCTTTTTAACCATAAACATGCAATCTCTTGCAATTGATTAATTCGTCTTAGTTTAAGTTTTAAAGACAAAATGATTAGAATGCAAATGATAAAAAATGAGGCTTTAAGCAGTAAAAACTCTTGAACACAGTAAAAACTTGTATTGTTTAGGGTTCAAGATTTAAGATTAGAATAGTTTAGGGTTTAGCATGACATGAATAACTCAGTTACCACATGTATGAGTTTAAATTTTGAGTCTTTTTTTGGAAGCTAGAATAGAACTTCGGTGTACTCTCATTCTCATAGCAAGTTTGTATGTGACCCTCCTAAATTAGGGTTTTCAACAAGATTATGAAGCTGTCAATGTTGTCCTTCTGCAACAGCTAATACCATAGTATATATACTTTTAGTTTCCATGTTTTTAGGTTTCCTTTTGAGTTTTGCTAATAAATATTTGGAAAAATGAAAAGATTAAGATAAGGGCAATGTTGTATAGGCCTTATTTAGTGATTTTATTTATTAACTTTATCATTATTTATTATTCGATTGACAATGAATATTAATTGAGCCTTACTATCAATTAAATGATTATAATATATCATGTCATCAAATAAGATTACAAAATTCGGTACAAAAAATATTTTCCCATAAAGGGCATAAAATGGCAAGTGGGTGATCCTTGAGGGTGAAAAGTATAATTAACCCAGTCTTCAATTATTAGTGGGAGTAAAGAGAAATTAATTCAGCCAACTCAAGGCATTTGCCCTCAAATTCCAAAAAGAATGCAAAATATTACCCTTTTTGTTCTCTTCGTGGGTAATCAACTGACTAGAAAGAAGTGACACAAAAAATAATAAAATAATGTGAATAAGATCAAAATTTTAAATGAAAGAGAGTGAAATGGAAAATATTTTTATATTAGCGCCACCTTATTTGATTTTTTTCTCATCCCATGTTTTAGCTAAGTATAATATTATCCTTCCTTTGCCATCAAAGTTACGTTGGTTTACAGTGATACGTGCTTCAGTTTTTGTGACATACGGTTGAATTCATGATTTGAAATTGTTAGGTAATATTCCAAATGGAAAGATTGAGTGACTGAAGTGTACTGTCCAATCCCATCTTTTGTATTGCCTAGGGATTAGTCACACTAGTAATCAAAATCTAACCACCAATAAGAGCAATAGATACTGTTGTTATAAGGGTAATGTTATGGTACCGAATAAAAAAAATTTGATATAATATTATTATTTATTATTTTATGGTAAAGTTACAAATTTAAAAATAAGAAGTTACAACTATTCGAGAGAATTATAATTAATCACAAACACACATGATCGATCATGAACTTCACTTGAACAATTGTAACTTCTCTCTTATAAGTTATAACTTAATTTTTAAAAATTGTAACTTAATCTTTGAAAGTTGTAACTTCAATGGCAATCCTCGTTCAGTACCATAGTCTCTCCCTAGTTATAGACACTTTGCCCACCACTTTTTTCAATCATGTTTATTAGAAAATTGTTCATTGACATGTGATGGTAAGTAGTACCTATTCTTTTAGATTTCATGTATATCTGTTTCGCCAGTATTTTGTGTGGATATTTAGTCTCCCATCAAGTGTGCACATTATATAATAGTGCTACCTGACGTATTAAATTCATTCAAAAAAAATTCATGAATATGGGTTTTTTTCATTCTTGTTTCAACGACACTGACAAGCAAGAGAGAAACTTTTCCTGGTTTGAATTTGGAGAAATATTCTAATAAAATGTGATCGAGTTGGACAAAAGATTTGTAACTTTGAACTTAGACCAAGCTTTTAAAAGGTATCACTGTGATATCTATATTTTACTTTTCGACATCATACTATAGCAACATCACCTTAAAATGACGAAGTTTAATGAAAAAAAAGTGGTGGTGTATCACCATAAAAACGGGTTAGCCCATAAGGAATTTGATTCGGTATGAACTTTTCCTGTGCTGATACGAATCTCAACTGAGCGACCAGGAGAAGTTGATGTAATTTATCTTATGCAATGAAGATGCATAAAGTGGCCGACAGGTTAGATGGAGAAAACTAATATGAAGAGGCCCTTAAATGCTCCCTTAATGCTGTCCTATGCTGAATTACTTTATGAATTATTAGCATCATAACATGATTGTTATGCTAAAGCTAGCCGTTGGGATAACCATCATTTTTCCCATACATTAATGAAAGCGGAAGGACTAGGTATTCCAGTGTACGAGATTCTTTTTGCTATAGAATTTGAGAATGTATGGTTTAAATGTATGTTGTCTTACTCAAAGTGTAGTGTGATATTTTTGTGAATCAAACTTGTGATAGTTTTATAATACAACGACACAGACTTACCCCTTGAAAAAGACAGGAGGATTGATAAAGGAAAAAGAAATACTAGTGTGTGAGTGTTTNGTGATATTTTTGTGAATCAAACTTGTGATAGTTCTATAATACAACGACACAAACTTACCCCTTGAAAAAGACAGGAGGATTGATAAAGGAAAAAGAAATACTAGTGTGTGAGTGTTTAGTCAGTTGAATCATATTTAGGCGCTGTCCTATATATATATATATATATATATATATATATATATGTTGGGTTTGGCTTGCTTTGTCTCATCAAGATGGACCCAAATCTCTTTAGTAGATTTCTTTGTCTGTATAAGTCGATGTTCAAAGAAGTTTGAGTAGAAAGCTATAGGCTTTTTCCATCACTAGTGCTCTTCTATCAAGCTTAGAAAGAACAAAATATATCAAAGTGTCATTCAAATATGACTAATTCTATCTTACACTCAAATTTACAAAACCTGTCTTTTTTTGCTTCATTCAATGTACAGAATTCCATTAGCAACCTAATTTTTAAATGGGAAATGTTATTTGTATTTAAAAAGTTGACATGATTTGCTGACTTGATGAATTACAATCATTGAATAGTAGTAAGTTTTAATAAATGTTAAGACCTACAACTAAATCAATGATATTGATTGATCAAATCAAATTTTCAAGTTAAATTTCAGTGTATTTTTAAACTCGTAACCATGATCCTTAGATGATCAAAAAACAAGATACATTTGATAAAAAATACTACAGTCGAAATATTATTTAAAATACAACTTCTAATAGACAAGGTCTACGTTTTTTTTTTTGTGAATAGTATATACATCTAGAGTTAATGTTGCTTCCACGAATCCAACTAATATGTGACTGGGACGATTAGCTTACTTTAAAAAACAACATATTAAATAACATTGAATAAGTATTTGACCTTTTTCAAATGATAGTAGAGCTATTTTTTAAAAAAAATATATATAAGAGATTTTTTTTTCACATTTTTATGATTTTTTTTCATGTTTGTGCAATTTTCACCTCAAAACATTCACCATTTCACCTTCAATTTAATTCGTTTTCCTGAATCCAATTCAATCAGTATAAAGCTTGAAATCACAGTTTGCTTCTATCCAGCAAAAAAAAAAAACCCTTTTAACTCTTTCTTGAACCTCAATATAAAGGAACACTGCTCGGCCATGTGTATGGAGAAGTGCATAAACTATTGCATTATGTGGGCTAAACGTAACCTTTTATCAAGAATTTCTACAAAACTTTCTTTTTTTTTTCTTTTATACAGAAAATAGAAATTCAGGTAAACTATTTTACATGTCTGCCAAGAAGCATTGTTCCCTTGGAATCACATAGCATGTGCAGATGATCCACCACACTTACATCATGGTCAAAGTTAAGATTTCAGTACGTACTTTGAGCACTAAAGTATAGGTTTAAGCTTACCGAACTATTATAATAATAAAGACTCAAACTCAAAAAATTGAACAAGAAAATCCGAATTTTTACCCCTAGGACCAATCACTCGTGGTATTTCTACAAAATTTCTATGCAGGCTAAAGGTATTACCATATGCAGAAAGATAATTTTCTGGTGCTTTGTCCCTCCAGGGGATTCTGCTCCCATGTCATCCTTAACCATTGAGAAGACAGAATAAAAAAGGAGAACAAAGTGCTTCTTTTGGAGCTATTCAAATTTTGTTTGGCTTGAACGGACAAGTTCTCTCTCTCTCTCTCTCTCTCAAAAGTAGCAACATTCACCCCCACAGTATTAATCATCTTTTTAAGTGACAATCAATGGTGCTGATCTTGTCACCTATTTTAAAAACTTCACACTTCTTCCGCCATCAAGATATGAACATCATCTATATGTCACCATCGGAGTACGGGTCACAATGTAGCAGTAAGATTATTTCATTGTGATACATACGTCATTTATTCAAGTCATCGAAATGATCATTTTACATACGAAGAAGAGACTACATATATCTAACTCTTTCAATCACAGAACATATAATAAGCAAGAAACGATACAATGAACCGATGATAGTTTCACCAATCAAGTCAGATATTCCTTTCATATGTGCAACAACTAAACTTCAATATCATCACACATATGAGCAGTATAAAGAAATACCTTTATTCACACAATTAATAGGTGCAGTACATAGACAGAAAGTGAAGGGCACTACTAATTTGGCTTTTTCCAATTGGATTAGTGAACATGAACTTTGACCAATAAGTTCGAATTACAGCCTCTCAAAGTGGGGATCCCCACCAACCCTCTTCCAATTGTATGTTCTTTATGAACAGGGCCTGTAGACTCCAGAGATCAACATTCATATGGATAGAGTACTAAAAAGCACCAAACATCAATGAAAAGGAAAGCATGACAAATTCAACCAACAATACAGTGGAGGAGAAACATCAAAGACACCAGAACTCCTAGCCCCCACCAACAACACCCAAATTAAAAATTTGCACACTAATGAAAGAATAAAATTATAACCCTCTTTCTTCCTCAAAGAACATGCAGCATTATGTCAAAGCAAATACATTAATAAGTAACTCCGAGGGATTAATAAATTTGTAATAGAGACAAGTTATAACTTCAGACGTCTTGAGTTTGAATCGTGACAACTTATTAGAGTAAGGTTATGAGAGATTTTTTCCTCATTAATACCCTAATTTTTGTGTGAATAATCTGTTTTTGACCAAACTAAAGAAAAAATTAATCGAGATGCACATAACCTAACTCAAATACTTTTAACCGTTCAACTAACAAAAAAATGTTAATTAAATTGCGCAATGATTGGCTTAGTGGTCAAACAATATTTAGAGAGAAGAAACGTTACACGAAAAGTAAAAATGATTAAATGAATTAAAATCCATTAGAATTTTTGAAGAGGGGTCCGACTAAAAATATAATCCACTTGGCTCTTATTCTATTAAAGTAAGTGGTTAAATATGAATAAAAAAAACTAAAAATATAATAAATATATAAATCAAAAGAATTTGACAAAAAAACATAAGCGGGAGAGGGGGGGGGGGGGGGGGGG
>CAUOFW020003003.1:207844-229414 GCA_963454935.2 Ilex paraguariensis | reverse complement strand
GGGGGGGGGGGGGGGGGGGGGGGGGGGGGGGGGGGGGGGGGGGGGGGGGGGGGGGGGGGGGGGGGGGGGGGGGGGGGGGGGGGGGTGGAGCAGAGTGAGAGCCACTACATGCATGCTGCTTTAAGGCCTAGTGGGGGTGCTAGTCAGCTGTACACAGCTATTGATCTCCACGTGTATAGAGATGGTTTTTGATTTAAAATTCATTACACTCGCATCACAATTATGACTTTTAATCAAACTAAATTTTGTCAATTTGAGACAAATTTGTCGAACTCGATTTTAAAAAAAAAAATTAAAATATTATTCACAGATCCCGAATAACTCGATTCAATTTCAGCACTAATTATATATATATATATATATATATATAATAAAACAAGAGTGTGTTTGAATTTTATCCCAGTCATATTTTTCCCTTCAAAATTATCACCAATCACTTATTTCACCTATCATCTCTTTGTCATACTCAAACGTCAAATCATATCACTCATTTATATCATATATTTAATCATTTATATATTTCCTTTCTAAAAATATCACACCACTCATTTCTATCATATATTTAATTATTTAATATTTAATTAATTTGTAATTAATATATTTTGAACAAATTTAATATAGTGGAATCGATTTTTTGGACGCTCGAATTTTATATTTTATCGTGCCTTTATGACTAGTATATGTATATACAACAACAAAATTAGAATTAATTCTAAACAAATTACTAGTGTTAGAATTTTCTTATAATTTTTATAGTTTCACCCTATATTTTTTTAAGAGCAAGTTATAACTTTTTAAGAGTTTACGATCGATTCTTATAAATTTTGGATCAATTCTAAAATGTTAGGTTCAATGACAAATGTTTAGGATTGATCGTAAAAAACTATAAAATTATAAATGATCCTAAAAAATAATACAAAAAAATTTATGAAATTATATATGATGGTATTGTTTATATCTATATAATAAAACAACTAGGTGTTTGAAATTTTATCCTTTGTTATCCAAAATCATCTCATCACCCATTTCTATCACATGTATAATTATTTAATATTTGATTAATATGTAGTTTAATATAATTTTTATTTCAGATATTATTCATATATGATAGTATACACATGTTGAAAAAATTTGTTAGATTATATATTTTTGTCGATATTTTTTTAAAAATAATGGGTAAAAAAAATTTAAATGATGCAAAAATGAAGAAAAAAAATTATTATTTAATATAATAAAATCGATTTTTTGGATGCTCAAATTTTATGTTTAATGGTATATTTAAATACGGATTATAACTAATATATATATAAAGCTAAGAAATTGTGGACCAGTTACTTAAGGACAAATGTTTCTTATTCTGGTCATGGCCTCGACTATACTGTGGTTGACCCACCTGGGTGCTAATGCACATGGCATTGGTGCCTTCACATGAGACCAAGGATTCATCAACCATCGACTCAAACGTCGACCATCCCACATTTTAGTGGGTCTCCGAGGATTGGACTTGACTACGGTGCCAATAAAAAACGTTTGGCATCATAACTTTAAAATTTATTAATAGTTGCGTCAATTAAAGTTAGGTTAATGAAATTATTGAAAAAATTAAAGTAAGATTAATGAAATTATTGAAAAAATGAAAATGAAAAAACTTACTTGAATAAATGTTGATATTCTCTCAAAATCATCGCAAACCTCAAAACTTAACATGATATTCTTTGTTATCTCCATTGGTTATGTCCGGTATTTCAAAAAATATTGGTTATATATCGATTTCATTTTCGAGTCTGAACACTTTGTACCTTAACAATAACAATTACTAGTGTACATTTGACAATTTAAGTATAAAAAAAATACCAATTTTTCGAGAAATGTAGTTTCAAGTCTTGGTTGTTAAGTTGATGTGTCAAACCGATCATATGCTTAGTCATTTTAACAAGCATCCTTAGAATCCACATCCGTTTCATCATTTATTAACAAGAATTCCTAAAGTGCTAATTCTATACATGCATTTTAAGTAGATAAAAATTATAAAACTGAACCATTCATTTCACAAAATATGATCATTTGATACACATCATAGGTTCAATTCGTCAACCAAAAAGGAGACCCAGCACAAAAATTCCAAATATCCACAACCAACTTCCATAGAATAAACAATCATCCACAACAAACTATAAAGAAAAAGTCCACCATACATGAAGAAACAAACACACAAAACCCAAATCAAGAACATAAATACATCTATCAATCTCCTCTTCCTCCTCCAAGTCCACCAGATCCACCAGGTCCATCCCTCATAAGTCTAAGAATCTCATCCTGCTTAACTTCAATGTTAAGAACAATGTCTCGTAAAGAGCGTTGGGTGTTGGTGCTGGGGCCTGTCTCTTGGGACTGTTCTCGTAAAGAGTGCTGGGAGCACCGTTGCACGTAAAATATTTTTGTTTGTAATACTAATTTATATTTTAATTTTTTGGGCGCATAAGGGAGACAAATCATAATGGTTATTAACAAAATAGTAAAGGTTATAATGGTCACTAATTCCAGTAAAAACCTAAAGCCTTTTGAAGTATCCCACTTTAATGTGTGGAAGCAAACAATTTAAAAAAGACTTAAAATTGTAACTAAACAATAGCCAAAAATAAAAAAGGGTGTTGACCAAATCTTTTGTAAACATTGTCCGGTAACTTCAACCTTGACATGTTGCAATTTTGCTTTCTTCTCGTAACCTAAAAATGTAAAGTTATTGAAAATAATTTGCACAACATCTTTATCGTTACAATACATCTTCGTGACCAAGTCTTCAGGCATCCGATCACTTAGAAATGCGATTTTACCCAAATTATCACAGAAGTTATTTGCTATGCAGCTGTATACTCAAAAGTTGACACCATTTGAAGCAAAGAAATAAGCACATATGGAATATAGTGTCATAAACTTCTCCAACTAACTATGAAGGTTTTCAAGGTCACTTAACTGATATCCATCAGCCTCACCAAATGCTCCCTCAGGCCACCACGAAATATGACAGACGACTTAACCTCTAAATAAAACAAATAAATGTTCTACACAATCCCCAAACCTTGCAAATTTTATGATTTTATTAAAATCTCATTATCAATATTTCAAAGCAATATTGTATCAGACATGATAAGTGTACACATCGCATCAAACTATTGTTACCTGGAATGCAAATTGCTCCAACATGTGGGATAGCAATGGGTGCAATAGGAATGATGACCACTACTAAATAATGATAAGATGATATGAACACAGGAAAGTGAACAACTTGGTGAAGATTACTTTGGAGAAGCTTTTTTGTCCATATTTTAGAGAAGTAGAGGAGGTACTAGTTACATAACATGACGCATATCCTTCTGGTGGCAATGAGAACCACGTCCTACCAAACAAGAACTATTTGATATGATGTTCTGTTTGAAGCCACACAACGAAAAAAGATAACAAAACTAAATAATCAAAGGAAAAGCTTACACAGTATTCAAGTCATCCTAGTTCATTTCTTGTAGTCTCTGTGAAGCAATAGTAGAGAAAGAAAATAGAATATTGTGAATCAACAGTAGAGAAAGAAAATAGAATATTGTGTTTTGTTTCTGAAATACGTGTAGGTGTCTGCAAATGACCATCTTGATGAGGTGTTTGTAAATTTGCATTACAACTAAATTTAAAGACATGTTCTAAGGGTGTCCATGGGCTGAGTTACTCACGAATCTTGTTATTCAGCCCGAAAAATTTGGTCCAACGTTCGATATGCCCGATAGTTGACCCGTCTGAACCCAATATCCTAAAAAAGAGGACTTAAGTTTGCCCCCAAATCCATTACCAGGCCTAAAGTCCGGCCCAAGAGCCCAGCTCACCAACCATTCCTTTGAAAAAAAAAATACTTTTAGACCATTAAATTTAAAACTTTGAAATAAGGCTCCCAATATCAAAATTTAAAGTTTTAAAAATTTAGATATTATAAATAATATTTTCTTTTCTTTTCCATATATTAAACATATAAGTTTTAAATTGTAAAGTAATACAAATGATAGATAAGTTAGTATGTGTCAACCGAACTGAGATTTATTTATTCTATTAAATGTAGTTCGTTATTTTATTTTTATTCATTTTAACTTTACTTTTAATTCAAAAATATAATTTACACAAATATTAAGTTATAAAAATATTCATTATTTTTAAATAAAGATATATATAAAAAAAAACGGTAAACAGGCTCCCCTAGCAAGTCAGCCCAATAGGTTCACGGGTTGGATTGCAGGTAGTTTACCCCTATCCGAAGCCTGACCCGACTTGCCCGATAATTCACTTGGGTAAGGGTTTGGGCCTACACTACCCAGGCCCGTCTCGAAAAAAATTTCGCTGGCCTAGCCGACCCCGCCCATGGACACCCCTAGATGATATTCTTAATCAGTTAAGAAATTCAATAAGCCTATAAAATTAAAACTTATAAAAATAAATTTAAAGCGCACTTTACTTTCCAAAAATAATTTAATGGCACTAACTTTTGGGTTGTTATATTTAAAATCAATAAGTAATTCAGGTAGACTTTGTAAAAAAATTACTATCACTTACTGAGAGGGCCAAAAGACTCTCAAAGTTCAAGGTTACAATTGAATTTACATTAAAAATTAGGGTTAAAATAGAAAAATAAAAGTTTTACATGTTAAGTAACATTTTATAGTAGTATAGATAGATATCGATAGATAGATATAAATACAGATATAAATCGATTACATATAATTTAATAATGCTATTAACTCCAAAAAAATATAATAGATAATAACTGTTTTATTGAGGTTATTTTTGTCAAACAAAAATTTTTCACTTTAAGGTACTCCCTCCGTTCGCAAATATCTGTCGTTTTATATAATTTTTTTTGTTCCATAATATCTATCGTTTAATGAAATCAAAATATAATTAATATTTTTTCTTTCAAATTTACCCTTAACTTTGCAATGCATTAGATTAGGTAGAGGTTAAGTGACTTTCATATTCCTTTCCTTCCCAATACGTATTGAATAAGAATATTTTAGTTTTGTACAATTATATTTTACTCATATTAGAGCTATTTAATAACTTTCTTAATCCCTGTGCAAAAATCTTAAACGACCGATATTTAGGAATGAAGAGAGTACTTTAGAATATATAGATATATATATATATATATAGATATATATATATATATAATGGATATTTTTATTATTTTTGTATATTATTTTATAACAAAAAAAATTATTATTTTTGTAAGTATTTTTACCACTTTTATTTAATACAAAAAAAATTAATATTTTTGTAAATAAATTTATCACATTTATGAGTGTTTTTATCATTATTGTGATAATTATTTTTACCAGTATTTTGATACTACAATAATGATAAAAACACCTACAACAGTGATAAAAATATGTACAAATGTAATTAATAAAAGTATGGTATCAAAATTATTTATTTTGGTACCACAGACAACTCCCCGTGGTTTTAACATCTTAAAAGATAACCCTTAAATAAATTTCCATCTCATACCGAACAGTAGGAAAACACTAGAGCACCACTTTCACATTTTTCGATACCAAAAAATGTAAAAAGAACCACCAAAAAGTGTAAAATTTTTTCTTTAACTAGTGATAAATTTCACCCAAACTTAAAAGATGAGTACATCCCAAAAGTTGATAACCTCTACCTAAGACTTCCCACCAAAGCAGAACCATCGTTTAGAAAGGCAACCCTCAACCACGTTAATGTCAATCAGGAGAAGACACAAAACAATGGAAGAGGAAAATTGAAGACGAGCAAGACAACCTGCAACCATATATTTAAAAAAAAAAAAAACTAACTTGAAAAATTGATACAAGAAACCTCCGCCATGAGTGTTTACAACCGGGACTCATTTAGGATTCTCGGTTTTTATAACAACACATATAAACTGCTAAATTAATCAGAAAATCAGAAAGAAAGAGCAAAACACTATGAGGCTGCCTCTGAAAGATAACATGTAAAAAGTGATACTGCATCCTGCAAATGGTATGCGCGCAGATCTTCTGTGATTGGTGCACCAAATATGGTGTCGAAGCAGCTTAACTGACTATCACGTGTTGAACCCTCACCGTTATCAGATACAAGTAAATGGCAAATCTCCTCTGCCATCTTTGAATATGCCACTCTGTAATAAGAATTTGTTAAACAGCTTAGTTATTTCAATGCCAATGGAGGCAAACCACAAACTAAATTAGAGAGACATCAATGTCACAGAAAACTATTAGGAGTGGCTCAAATTGCGAGCATAGGACTAATTTTACAGCACTTGGTAAATGGAACTAAGTATTTGAAGCTAATCCACATACTAGAATATTAAGGGTCATAACAGTAATGGTCCAGTGAAACCTTTGAAGATGCAGTCCACTTTTCTCGTACACCCCCACCCCTAGGGGTGGAATGGAGATTAGAAAAACAAACAGAAAAAAAAAAAAAAAAAAAATAGATGCCATTAAAAGAAAAGAAAGAGGGCAATATCAAAGTACAATTGATAAGAGTACAATGCAAAGGAAGATCTCAAAGTGCCTCAAATGATGAGGTAATATGAGATCAGGCTGTAAACAACTGTGTTCCCATGCCAGATGTGCACAGACATATCCATAAAAACATTAACAAAAACAAAAAATTCCATGCATCGTTCTTGTAATAAAGCAAGAGAGATCTAGAGATTTTCTTCCAGATCCACACTGTAAGAAGTCTAAATCGAGTTGATGTTGTGTCAGGTGCACAATGGGATTGTGAGGAAACCATTGTAATCTCTTCAGAAGAGTGGAGGATATGGAGAGAGCAATACAAGTTGTACAATTCAACAACCATATGAACGTATTTCATGGTAATTACCACAGCTTGGTAAAAGAAAATAATAGATCATGAAAACATCTATGAATTTTCAAGGAGACAGAGATATCTTATTTAAGCTGTAAACATGCATGTGTTTATGTTTTCTTAACCTAAGAAAAAAAAATAAATATTAACACCTTGCATCAACTGGTAATCTGCCACCCCAAATTGCTAAGGATTCATTTAAACGACCAATGAAGTCTCTGCAACCATCATTTTTGTTTTCAAGGGTATCCTGCCAGAGGTAAGATAGGATTATCAGCCTTCACTAGAAAATACTAATGAATAGCAAGTTCCTAGCAGGACAAATTCAGTTCAGTTAAGAACTACACTTTGAATTCCACCTGTTGTTTGCCAAGGATATCATAAAAATTTATTCTTGGATGCCAAGAGAAATAACATCTCGTAGTTCAAGCACATTATGATTTACAAATGCTCAAAATCAACCTCACAAATTCTACTCCATGAAAACTTTAGGCTTTAAAAAAATTTCCCTGCTAATCAATGTTCACTTGATTGATCAAGAACTGCTCAGAAAACTGGAGCCAGCAATGTCGATCTGAAGACAAAAATCCTATTTCCTTTCTACAGGCTCTTGTTTACGACTATTAATGAGTATGTTTACCCATTCCCTTTCAGCTGATGTTAATGCTGCTACACAAAGTTTGGAGGGGTACAAAATGAAACAGCAGCCGATCCAATATGGATGTGAATAAACCAAAATTGAGAAGTTATTGGTTGATTGCGCCTAGAAGTATGCATGCATTATATTTTTATTCAGTCTCCAGCTCCAGTCAGGTACATGCTCAATTACAGCACTTTGTAACAATAACCTCAACAAAGCTTCTCTGAGACCAATTTTATTTTACTGCTACTGTAAATGAAAAGTGCCAGCTAGCAAAATAGCCCACTATTTATGACTACAACTACGACATATTTAGAAGGATTTTCGTACCAGCTCACTCATTGTATTGTTATCTTCCTGCAAGGAACTTCTTAATAGATAAAAAGAAATATAAATGCCAGCTCCCAAATCCCAGTCTTCAATTTCTGACTTGTGGTCTTCCATGGAAGTTGCAAGCCTCCATATCTCGGAGTGTTTGGCTGCATGACGAGGAGGTTGATAAAATCAGTATTGTCCTAACCCGTTTCCAATAAATATACGATTTAAGGTAAACTAACTGCTAATCCAGAATACATTACAGCAATCACACAGTTTTTAACTTGCAGATGTCTATATAGGCCCACAAAATTTTAGGCATTAGTTTCATATTGTGAGATTTATAGAATAACAAATAGGTATCAGTGCAGTCCCAAGACCAGCACAACAAGAAGGCAATGGAAATATATGTGGCACAAAAAATATATGGTAGCTTTTACCTGACAAAAACAACGAATGAGCAACTGAAATAATGAAAATTGAATGTGCTTTTTGCCAATTTGCACATTCAATAAAGTGTTCAAGAGCCTTCAACATATTGCCATGGTAATTAAAATATACTGCCTGCAATTACACAGAACACAATGTCCTCAGTCAATAAAAAGATGTTTAATTAAAAAAGGAAAGAGCTCTACTTTAGTATCAATGACGGTAATAATTGGAAGCAGACAACAGTTGATCAAGATGTCCAGAAAAAGCCCCAGTTTACGGTGACACACAGTTCCAAATGGAACTAATTAAGAAGTGACCAAAAGGTTGGTGCAGTGAATGTCAACAGCCCCCAGCTTTGCAAATCAAATTAACATGAACAAGCAAAGATACACCAAACGGCGGCAAAACGGAAGGATTGATCCATGTAGAATTATGATGAGAGAAAAACCGACTCACCAGAGCCTCATGCAGCCATTCTGAAGGAATGCCCAAGTCTCCTATAAATTTACGCTGCAGTTCTTGAGCACTCCAAACTTCACAGTATTGAAACAAGATTTCCCTGATAAGATTAGTGTGCAGATAAGGATAATCGTCACGGTGGGGCATGTGAAGCACCACATAGATGGCCCAATGGCATTGCCCTAGACAAAGCAACTGCGAAATATACCCCAAGTCAAGAACATGAAGATCATTAGAGCTGAAAGCACCAACTGCTTCCAACACTGCACGCTGATGCCAAATCATATGGTAGTCAAGTGCATCAGGCGTTGAGGAAAGTGTACTGAACATGGTCTTCAAAGCACCAAATTTGTTTCCTTCACTGGCATGAAGAAGCATAAGATAATATGCAAGGTCAAAGCGTTCATCTGCATTCCAATTTACAGCCTCTTCTACCGGTCCTTCGTCAATGTAAACAGCAACTGGATATGGAGCCCTTCCATGATCAAGAAGCTGCTGATAAGTGCGAAAAATAATCGTCAATGAAGTGTCAGGTGGCAGCTGATACCACATCAACAATCCTAAGAACCTTTTCCAGTCGACATTTATGTCATGCAAAGCACCACGAATGTTACCAGCAAGCAACTCCAAAATTCTTATCCTGTCATCCTCAATAAAATTGAAGTCCATCCCATTGATTCTCCAAAGATCAAGCTGCCGAGCAACATCAGAACGATTCACTGGGGATCCACCAGCCTGGCTCAATAGACAAGCCAGTCTCACATCTCCTCTAGAAGCAGCCAGCTCCACAGCTGCATCCAGCTGTCGTCCTGTTAGGTATAAGAATATGTGTTTTAAATCACTTGATTCATTCAATGAGCTAACTTCATGTTGTACCCGGTGACAAACACACTCTTGTAACCAATAACTGAACTCTGCTCTCCGAATTAACGGAAGTGCTTCCTGGTCAACGTCCGGAGCACTTTCCCTCATATCTGGCATCATGTCTTCCTCATTGTCAGCTTCCACTGACTTTAATTGTCCACTAATTTCCCTTACGGAGAACAGAACTTTTAGTAGTTCCCAGACCATTACTTGGTGCATCAATATGATACGAGAAGAAGAGGATAACCCAGGAACCTCCAGTTGCCTCTCAACAATTCTTATATAGCTCCGACATATCTCTGAAAGCATTACACGATCACAAACAAGGGTTTGCAGCTTTAGTTTGAAAGAACCCACTCCAACTTCTTTTGTTTCATGATTTATTTCCTTGTGAAGATTTAAAGGGGAATCAAAACAAAATTCTGTAAGTTCCTCTCTGACTTTGTTATTTTCATCTCTGACCACTTTGTCAATTGCAACCTTTTCTAAAGTGATCACGGAAGATAACACCCTCTGAGAGTCATTGCTACCAACAGGTGCACCAGTGTGAACAAGGACACCATTAGGACCCCACCCTACACGGAAGGACCTACCCATGAATAACGCTGCATCAACTATGTTGCAGGAATGGCTCCCAGTTACTGGTGTTTCCTGCTTGAGGTCCAGCTTAAAACCTTCTACTTTTCTCATCTTTGAAGGCAAGCCCCTACTTTGTTGGGTCATCAAAATGGATCCAGGAGAGCTTGAGCCAAAATTACCAGGGTTGTACTCGAGCAAAGCTAATGGGGTCTTTCGAGTCACTGGTGGACTAATTCTATGAACTGTCATCCGGGAGATATGTTGCAGTGGGGATCTTGACGATTCTTTTCTATAAGGTAGTCTCTGTTGTGAAAGCATGCCATTGAAGTTCTCAGCCTCCTCTTCATCTGCAGGAAACATCAACATTCTCATTTCATTCATCTTGACAGGATCAAGCCCAAGATGAGCAGGAAGAGAATGAGAAAGCAGAATTGGATCCACTATGGCATTTTCTTCATCAATCTCGGAAACATTACTGCCATTCATCTCCACAGTGTTTTGAACTTCTGGAGCCACATCATCCATTGCAATATCTTCTTCATCATCTTCGCTCAAACCAAATCTGCTAAAATGGTGAACTAAGAATTTCCATTCACCATTTGATGGGTCAAATGAAATAAAGTGTGCTCCCTGTTTTTCTGTTATGAGCCTCAGTTTCCTCACCATTTCCCTCAGTTGATCTCCTCTATAATTTACTGAGGATCTTATTTGCAGCATCAAGGTTACTTCGGCTGCCTTGTTAAGGCCCTGGCCCACCACGGGCTTGACACTTTCATCTCCATATACAACTAACTCATGCCTATCAAACTTGATAATTTGATCTAAATCCAAACATCTAACATCAGTCTTGTCCACAAATTTGACGCATCCGTAACCATTTCGTCCCACTGTAAAATCTGGAACTCGGCTGCAATAACCAGGATACATGACTTCTCGAGTGGCCAATTCACTCAAGCTAGGTTCCATATAATAATCAGACAATCGCAAAGTAGGTAAGGAAGCTTCACTCTCAAACAAAACCACACCTGATGAACAGGAATACATGCCACTCGGAGAAATTTTTCTCTTTTTGTATTGCGATTGAGAAACACAAAGGTCGTCAAAAACCCCAATATCAATTTCCATGCTTAAGCTGTTATAATTGTGATTTTGTTTCTTGTAATACAACAGAATTTGTTAAAAAGTTCCTGGAACAGAAATACAACTTGAATTTTAATTTTGGGTATGCATCAAACAGATCAAAAATCACATAAAGCAACAACACTTGCACAAACAAAATGCTCATTCATACCCAACCAGGGAAACCAGCAGAAAGAGAAATAATGAATGTCCTACCACACAATTCGCTAAATTATTATTATTATTCTCGTCTGAAGAACAAGAGAGTAGTATTTCAAACAGAAACCAGAATTGGAGTATAACTCTCAAAAAAAATTATTTTCTAAATTCTTCGGCATTCCTTTCATCCTCATCTCAATGAACGTCTTAGGCTACTTGAACAGGTGGTCTAAGGCCAATTATTCAAATCAATGTGTTATCTAGCTACATTACTGGACCTAACGCTTAGCATTACTGGTATACACTTGAAGCAGAATCAATAACTTGGCCTCTAACTAAAAGTGCCTTACTTTTCAAAATTCTAATCAAATTTCCCAAAACAAAAATTACAGCTTCAAAACCCTAGTAATCAAAAGCTACTCGATGGTTGATTGAACAGCTCGAATCGGTCATACACGAATGATATGAACTTCAAACAGAAATCAGAAAGTAGGAAATACTGACCTTGGCCGACGTAATATTGATCCGCTGGTTCCGATATCCTCTCACCGACGAATGAGTGAAGACTGTAGAAGTGGAATACACCAAAAAAGACGGGGGAGGGACCCGGAAGGGTTTTGGACAAAGTGTGTTATTTGCAGAAACCCATAGTTTTATCGAGTTAAACTACTCTTTGACCCCTATATTATGGATTAACTTCTACTACATCTTTTTAAACTTCCCCCCTTTTCTTTTTGTGAGTCTTGTACCGTTTTGGAATATTCTCAAGTTCGAAGGTACCGGTAACGAGAAGTATTTCGATCCGCTTTCATNGAAAAAGAAAATAATAGATCATAAAAACATCTATGAATTTTCAAGGAGACAGAGATATCTTATTTAAGCTGTAAACATGCATGTGTTTATGTATTCTTAACCTAAGAAAAAAAAATAAATATTAACACCTTGCATCAACTGGTAATCTGCCACCCCAAATTGCTAAGGATTCATTTAAACGACCAATGAAGTCTCTGCAACCATCATTTTTGTTTTCAAGGGTATCCTGCCAGAGGTAAGATAGGATTATCAGCCTTCACTAGAAAATACTAATGAATAGCAAGTTCCTAGCAGGACAAATTCAGTTCAGTTAAGAACTACACTTTGAATTCCACCTGTTGTTTGCCAAGGATATCATAAAAATTTATTCTTGGATGCCAAGAGAAATAACATCTCGTAGTTCAAGCACATTATGATTTACAAATGCTCAAAATCAACCTCACAAATTCTACTCCATGAAAACTTTAGGCTTTAAAAAAATTTCCCTGCTAATCAATGTTCACTTGATTGATCAAGAACTGCTCAGAAAACTGGAGCCAGCAATGTCGATCTGAAGACAAAAATCCTATTTCCTTTCTACAGGCTCTTGTTTACGACTATTAATGAGTATGTTTACCCATTCCCTTTCAGCTGATGTTAATGCTGCTACACAAAGTTTGGAGGGGTACAAAATGAAACAGCAGCCGATCCAATATGGATGTGAATAAACCAAAATTGAGAAGTTATTGGTTGATTGCGCCTAGAAGTATGCATGCATTATATTTTTATTCAGTCTCCAGCTCCAGTCAGGTACATGCTCAATTACAGCACTTTGTAACAATAACCTCAACAAAGCTTCTCTGAGACCAATTTTATTTTACTGCTACTGTAAATGAAAAGTGCCAGCTAGCAAAATAGCCCACTATTTATGACTACAACTACGACATATTTAGAAGGATTTTCGTACCAGCTCACTCATTGTATTGTTATCTTCCTGCAAGGAACTTCTTAATAGATAAAAAGAAATATAAATGCCAGCTCCCAAATCCCAGTCTTCAATTTCTGACTTGTGGTCTTCCATGGAAGTTGCAAGCCTCCATATCTCGGAGTGTTTGGCTGCATGACGAGGAGGTTGATAAAATCAGTATTGTCCTAACCCGTTTCCAATAAATATACGATTTAAGGTAAACTAACTGCTAATCCAGAATACATTACAGCAATCACACAGTTTTTAACTTGCAGATGTCTATATAGGCCCACAAAATTTTAGGCATTAGTTTCATATTGTGAGATTTATAGAATAACAAATAGGTATCAGTGCAGTCCCAAGACCAGCACAACAAGAAGGCAATGGAAATATATGTGGCACAAAAAATATATGGTAGCTTTTACCTGACAAAAACAACGAATGAGCAACTGAAATAATGAAAATTGAATGTGCTTTTTGCCAATTTGCACATTCAATAAAGTGTTCAAGAGCCTTCAACATATTGCCATGGTAATTAAAATATACTGCCTGCAATTACACAGAACACAATGTCCTCAGTCAATAAAAAGATGTTTAATTAAAAAAGGAAAGAGCTCTACTTTAGTATCAATGACGGTAATAATTGGAAGCAGACAACAGTTGATCAAGATGTCCAGAAAAAGCCCCAGTTTACGGTGACACACAGTTCCAAATGGAACTAATTAAGAAGTGACCAAAAGGTTGGTGCAGTGAATGTCAACAGCCCCCAGCTTTGCAAATCAAATTAACATGAACAAGCAAAGATACACCAAACGGCGGCAAAACGGAAGGATTGATCCATGTAGAATTATGATGAGAGAAAAACCGACTCACCAGAGCCTCATGCAGCCATTCTGAAGGAATGCCCAAGTCTCCTATAAATTTACGCTGCAGTTCTTGAGCACTCCAAACTTCACAGTATTGAAACAAGATTTCCCTGATAAGATTAGTGTGCAGATAAGGATAATCGTCACGGTGGGGCATGTGAAGCACCACATAGATGGCCCAATGGCATTGCCCTAGACAAAGCAACTGCGAAATATACCCCAAGTCAAGAACATGAAGATCATTAGAGCTGAAAGCACCAACTGCTTCCAACACTGCACGCTGATGCCAAATCATATGGTAGTCAAGTGCATCAGGCGTTGAGGAAAGTGTACTGAACATGGTCTTCAAAGCACCAAATTTGTTTCCTTCACTGGCATGAAGAAGCATAAGATAATATGCAAGGTCAAAGCGTTCATCTGCATTCCAATTTACAGCCTCTTCTACCGGTCCTTCGTCAATGTAAACAGCAACTGGATATGGAGCCCTTCCATGATCAAGAAGCTGCTGATAAGTGCGAAAAATAATCGTCAATGAAGTGTCAGGTGGCAGCTGATACCACATCAACAATCCTAAGAACCTTTTCCAGTCGACATTTATGTCATGCAAAGCACCACGAATGTTACCAGCAAGCAACTCCAAAATTCTTATCCTGTCGTCCTCAATAAAATTGAAGTCCATCCCATTGATTCTCCAAAGATCAAGCTGCCGAGCAACATCAGAACGATTCACTGGGGATCCACCAGCCTGGCTCAATAGACAAGCCAGTCTCACATCTCCTCTAGAAGCAGCCAGCTCCACAGCTGCATCCAGCTGTCGTCCTGTTAGGTATAAGAATATGTGTTTTAAATCACTTGATTCATTCAATGAGCTAACTTCATGTTGTACCCGGTGACAAACACACTCTTGTAACCAATAACTGAACTCTGCTCTCCGAATTAACGGAAGTGCTTCCTGGTCAACGTCCGGAGCACTTTCCCTCATATCTGGCATCATGTCTTCCTCATTGTCAGCTTCCACTGACTTTAATTGTCCACTAATTTCCCTTACGGAGAACAGAACTTTTAGTAGTTCCCAGACCATTACTTGGTGCATCAATATGATACGAGAAGAAGAGGATAACCCAGGAACCTCCAGTTGCCTCTCAACAATTCTTATATAGCTCCGACATATCTCTGAAAGCATTACACGATCACAAACAAGGGTTTGCAGCTTTAGTTTGAAAGAACCCACTCCAACTTCTTTTGTTTCATGATTTATTTCCTTGTGAAGATTTAAAGGGGAATCAAAACAAAATTCTGTAAGTTCCTCTCTGACTTTGTTATTTTCATCTCTGACCACTTTGTCAATTGCAACCTTTTCTAAAGTGATCACGGAAGATAACACCCTCTGAGAGTCATTGCTACCAACAGGTGCACCAGTGTGAACAAGGACACCATTAGGACCCCACCCTACACGGAAGGACCTACCCATGAATAACGCTGCATCAACTATGTTGCAGGAATGGCTCCCAGTTACTGGTGTTTCCTGCTTGAGGTCCAGCTTAAAACCTTCTACTTTTCTCATCTTTGAAGGCAAGCCCCTACTTTGTTGGGTCATCAAAATGGATCCAGGAGAGCTTGAGCCAAAATTACCAGGGTTGTACTCGAGCAAAGCTAATGGGGTCTTTCGAGTCACTGGTGGACTAATTCTATGAACTGTCATCCGGGAGATATGTTGCAGTGGGGATCTTGACGATTCTTTTCTATAAGGTAGTCTCTGTTGTGAAAGCATGCCATTGAAGTTCTCAGCCTCCTCTTCATCTGCAGGAAACATCAACATTCTCATTTCATTCATCTTGACAGGATCAAGCCCAAGATGAGCAGGAAGAGAATGAGAAAGCAGAATTGGATCCACTATGGCATTTTCTTCATCAATCTCGGAAACATTACTGCCATTCATCTCCACAGTGTTTTGAACTTCTGGAGCCACATCATCCATTGCAATATCTTCTTCATCATCTTCGCTCAAACCAAATCTGCTAAAATGGTGAACTAAGAATTTCCATTCACCATTTGATGGGTCAAATGAAATAAAGTGTGCTCCCTGTTTTTCTGTTATGAGCCTCAGTTTCCTCACCATTTCCCTCAGTTGATCTCCTCTATAATTTACTGAGGATCTTATTTGCAGCATCAAGGTTACTTCGGCTGCCTTGTTAAGGCCCTGGCCCACCACGGGCTTGACACTTTCATCTCCATATACAACTAACTCATGCCTATCAAACTTGATAATTTGATCTAAATCCAAACATCTAACATCAGTCTTGTCCACAAATTTGACGCATCCGTAACCATTTCGTCCCACTGTAAAATCTGGAACTCGGCTGCAATAACCAGGATACATGACTTCTCGAGTGGCCAATTCACTCAAGCTAGGTTCCATATAATAATCAGACAATCGCAAAGTAGGTAAGGAAGCTTCACTCTCAAACAAAACCACACCTGATGAACAGGAATACATGCCACTCGGAGAAATTTTTCTCTTTTTGTATTGCGATTGAGAAACACAAAGGTCGTCAAAAACCCCAATATCAATTTCCATGCTTAAGCTGTTATAATTGTGATTTTGTTTCTTGTAATACAACAGAATTTGTTAAAAAGTTCCTGGAACAGAAATACAACTTGAATTTTAATTTTGGGTATGCATCAAACAGATCAAAAATCACATAAAGCAACAACACTTGCACAAACAAAATGCTCATTCATACCCAACCAGGGAAACCAGCAGAAAGAGAAATAATGAATGTCCTACCACACAATTCGCTAAATTATTATTATTATTCTCGTCTGAAGAACAAGAGAGTAGTATTTCAAACAGAAACCAGAATTGGAGTATAACTCTCAAAAAAAATTATTTTCTAAATTCTTCGGCATTCCTTTCATCCTCATCTCAATGAACGTCTTAGGCTACTTGAACAGGTGGTCTAAGGCCAATTATTCAAATCAATGTGTTATCTAGCTACATTACTGGACCTAACGCTTAGCATTACTGGTATACACTTGAAGCAGAATCAATAACTTGGCCTCTAACTAAAAGTGCCTTACTTTTCAAAATTCTAATCAAATTTCCCAAAACAAAAATTACAGCTTCAAAACCCTAGTAATCAAAAGCTACTCGCTGGTTGATTGAACAGCTCGAATCGGTCATACACGAATGATATGAACTTCAAACAGAAATCAGAAAGTAGGAAATACTGACCTTGGCCGACGTAATATTGATCCGCTGGTTCCGATATCCTCTCACCGACGAATGAGTGAAGACTGTAGAAGTGGAATACACCAAAAAAGACGGGGGAGGGACCCGGAAGGGTTTTGGACAAAGTGTGTTATTTGCAGAAACCCATAGTTTTATCGAGTTAAACTACTCTTTGACCCCTATATTATGGATTAACTTCTACTACATCTTTTTAAACTTCCCCCCTTTTCTTTTTGTGAGTCTTGTACCGTTTTGGAATATTCTCAAGTTCGAAGGTACCGGTAACGAGAAGTATTTCGATCCGCTTTCATGTTTTTTTGATCGATAGGTATTAGTTATTATCAATAGGTACTAGTTATTGTCTGTCTAAAAACACATAATAATAAAAAAAAATATATTCATTCCATTACATACCATTTTATCCTTAACATCGTTCATTTCATTATCCTATTTGTGTAACACTTTTGCACAATGTTTTGTNTTTCATGTTTTTTTGATCGATAGGTATTAGTTATTATCAATAGGTACTAGTTATTGTCTGTCTAAAAACACAGAATAATAAAAAAAAATATATTCATTCCATTACATACCATTTTATCCTTAACATCGTTCATTTCATTATCCTATTTGTGTAACACTTTTGCACAATGTTTTGTATAATACATGATATAACAATTTATACCCAAAAAATCCCAAATAATGTAAAAAATTCATATAAAAAATAAAGAATCTGATGTTATGAATTGGNGTTCATTTCATTATCCTATTTGTGTAACACTTTTGCACAATGTTTTGTATAATACATGATATAACAATTTATACCCAAATAATGTAAAAAATTCATATAAAAAATAAAGAATCTGATGTTATGAATTGGTGATACCGTAAAAAAAAAATTAGTGACATTATATGCTTAAACATAATACAAGAAAAAATTTTAAAATAATTTTTTAAAAAATTAAAAAAAAAACCGATAATACCGTACGCTTAAACATAATATAAGGAAAAAAATTCAAAATAATTTTTAAAAATAAAAAAAAATGATAACACCGTACGCTTAAACATAATAATACAAGAAAAAAATTCAAAATAATTTTTTTTAAAAAAAAACTAAAAAAAAATTTGTGATACCGTAAACTTAAACATAGTACAAAGAAAAAATTTAAAATAAATTTTTTATATGTGAACTCTTAAAGAGAATGACATTTGTCTCATTTTACTTTCTTATACCGTCATTTCATTTGTACCAGAAAGATAATATCATTGGATAGGTGGTAGTCATTAATATCATATACCATCATTTACGATACTCTTCAAACCAAAAAATAATACCTGATGTAAAATGTCAAATAAACAAAGAATAAGACAGGTTTCACGTATTATTTTCTTCTATCCCACCCTATACTACCATCTAATCCTTAAAACAAACAAGCGGGGATATGTGTTTGATGGATTATGATGGGTATAAAGAGAAAGGCTCGAATATCCCAATAAAAATCATATTTGGTTAAACTTGTTAAGCTCTAAATTACACTCCCAATTCGTAGTTGGCCTGGAGGATTAAACCCATAAGCATGGGTGTCAGTAAATCCATAGGAGAAAATGTGTAGTTAAACAAATATAGGTATACATTGGATTGACTTGTAGGCATTTTAGTCAATTATATGAGAAATTTTTAGTTATAATTGTGATTAGTCCATAGGTCTCATGCATGTGAATTGTACTCACCAAATAAAGGATTGAAGATGATTTGTGTGTAAATCCCATACGCCAAAAGAGGGTTGGGTTTGAAAGAATTTGATAAAACCAATACAATCCCCCTACACCAAAACTATTCAAACATGGCTTTAGAGAATTACATGTTTCCCAATAAACTTTCTTCAATTCTCATAATTAGGTTTATGAGCAATACTACATGGACTTAAAATATTAATTTGATTTGTTGACTTGATTAATCATTATCATTGATTTAACTGTAGATCATTTTATTTTATTAGGACTTACTACCTATTCAATGGTTATAATTAATTAATTCAATATTTAAAGTCCAAATAATATTTTTCTTAAGTTATCTCTAACCTTTGACTTAAACTTTTACTTAAATTTGATTTAAAAATTTTAATTTTATACAAAAACTCAATTTTAAAGGAAGACATGTTCAAATTTAAATGATAATAAAATATAATCATTGAATCTTTAAAGGAATGTAAATTTGACTATTGAAAATTTAATTAAAGATTCGAATCTCCCTTTATTTGAGTAAAAAATTAATTCTTCATTCATTTGGGATAAATTTGAGTAAATGACTATAACTTATTTATATTCAAATTTAAATTTGAGTAAATGTTATAGATGTCCTAAAATCGGCTATTATGGATTTAGTTAAAATCCAATTTTCTTCAATTGGGTCAACTATGAATATTGGGAAAAATTAAATAAGAGTTTATTGATTCGGATCCAAATATAATTATAATGTTGCAAAAACTTTTGCACTTCAGAGTTCTTCTAGTCATGAACTCGAATCAATCTATTNAACAAACTTTTGCATAGATCTTGGGCAGTTTATTTAGCAAACCCTTCCCTTTATATTGCTTTGCATATTTGTTTGCTCAATTTTGGTGGTAGGTGAAGTGTTATGATCATGGTGTCGATTATCATTTCAACCACGCCCACGTTTATTACCATGACCATGGTATGATGTGTCATTCGCTTCAGGAAATGTTGTAGAACCAGTCGATCGAGATTTATGATTTTTTATCAAAAGTTTGTTATTTTGTTCACCCACAAGAAGACATGATATCAGGTCAGGGAATTCAATGAACATGCACTCTCTATATTGCCATTGTAGGAGCATATTAGAGATGTGAAAAGTAGAAAATATTTTTTGTAACATGTCTTTATCAGTAATTGTTTCTCCACATAGTGTCAATTATGAGCTAGTTTTGAATAGTGTCGAATTATAACCACTCACTTTTTTTATAAAAAAAAATCTTGCAACTCTAGGTGCATCCACTCATGTCAAGCATTTGGAAGTATTAAGGTCTTTTGGTGGTCATATCATTCCTTTAATTTTGTGTATTTCTCAATGCAGTGAGAACCTCATTTTATAGGTCTCAAATCATAATAGTCATCAAATATAATATTAAATCTAGATAGAGTTATAGACTCAAATACTAACACTAATTAAATTGGTAGACTAGAGTTCATCCATATCTATATACAAAATATTTACAACAAAAGTATTGCACTAATTTTTTTGGGAAAAAATGTATTCAAACTTGACATTTGTCACTAACTCAGATAGATCCCCTCAAGTATAAAAAATAACACCATACTTCCTCGAGGTTTGATCTCTTATAACACATTGCCCCTGCCGTTAAGAGTCGTTTGAAAAATCTTCAAACCTAATTGACATCAACACATTTTTTCACTAAATTCGCAAACTACCATGCAATCCAACTTTGTAAATGATAGACTATAACAAAAACCCAATAATTTATTTTAACCCCTATTGCTAACAAAATCAATAGCTAAGTTAAGGTAGTGTTTGATAAAACTGAAGTCTAAGGTAGTGTTTGGTAACTGAAAGTTTTCATTTTTTTTTTTGTTATTTAATTTTTTGGGGAAAAAAATGAAATATGTTTGGTGAATGTTTTTAATTTTTTTTTACTGCTATGTTTTAAAAACAATGACATAATTTGGAAACATCCAAAATGATGTTTTTGAAAGCATCCAAAAAACAAAACAAAGTGGAAGTTTCCTCACCCAATTAATGAGGTCTCGGCTTCAAACCCTCTTTACAACAACACATTCATATTTTTTCCTTACACTATAAAAGGGCATGAACAGCTGACTCCTCCATCATTTCTACTCGCTGGTCATCGCAAATAATCGCTAGGTCGTCGTCTGTACTCACTGGTTTGTTGCCTCTGCTCACTGGTCGTCGCCTCCATTGTGTTTCTGATGAAGTTGTAATCTCTCTAATGAAGCTTTAAGTTATATCTATGCTCGTATCTCCACTTCGATTTTTTTTTTTAGATCTATGATTTTTGTTTCAGAGTTAGGGTTTATTTTTGTAGATCCCTATTTTACTTTTGTAGATCTATACTCTTTTATTTCAGATCTATGTTATATCATTGTTTATTTTAACATCTATCACTCTCTATGTATGCATATGTCTATGTGTGCGCGTCTGGTGGTTGGTGTGCAACTGTGTGTGTGTGTGCATCTGGTTTGTTTGCCGGGGGGGGGGGGGGGTGGCCCACCTTTT
>CAUOFW020003003.1:183994-200178 GCA_963454935.2 Ilex paraguariensis | reverse complement strand
AAAGATGCACAAATGTACACTTCTTAAAGAACATAATTCAATGATCAGCATTATTATAAACGTTTAACTGATCTTTTCCTTTTGTACTCTTGTCAGCAATATATGGACAATGTTATGTCAGCTAAAGTGTATCATAGGGCTTTGATCACTGATACTTGCTTCTGTTGCATGTGAACAAAAACGTTTTGTGAGTTGTGAGCTGAAATGATTCCACAGGTGTCTGAAGTGAGGAGAAGAACCTATAGAAGTTTGAGTGAAGAAAATATTTTCTCCCATTTAACCCCCTTTTTTGACACTTAACCTGGGTTGTTTCGATAAAGAGTCTTTTGATGAAAAACTCATATTCAGTTGACTGCCTTTCACAGTGAAAAGAGGTGAATCTGTGAGAGGATTTTTTTTGTTTGAGATACAAGGAAAAACTTCTTAAAAGGGGGGTCATCCTGTTGTGACTTTCTAGCTTTAATGCTCATAGTTCAGCAAACTTATCCTCCTAAAAGAGTCTCAAATTGCAATTTCCATTGAGCTTTTAAGGCTATGACTGGAAATAAGAGTTCAGCTTTGATTGAGTTGTGGTGACGGTTAGGTTGAAATAACTTAAAAGAGTACTTCTCTACTATTTTCGTTGAAAACTTCTCCTGAAATATGACCTATTTGGCTGTTTCCATCTTTTGCCTTCGTCACAGACCAAAAAAAAAAAAAAACGTTTGTCTTCATCCTTTCAAGTAGAAACTATTACATTATAGTCATTACCATTTGACACCACTGCTGTTAATACCTATTTTTTATGCGAATATTTTTTTGTTACAAATACCTGAGCTTCAAATGCCTATTATCTTTAAGAATACATTTCTGATGGAGAAAAGGAATTGGAGCTACAAATATGTCCATATAAATGCTTGATTCTGTCATTAGCATGGCTTTTAATTATGCATTTTTATGACCTCAATGGTTACCAGTTCTCTTCTCTCCTCTTCTTTTATTTCTTTCTGTTCTAGATGGATGAAGTTTCACTCAATGGTGAACCTATATATGATGAAGAGGCCGATGAATTTGAGATTGAAGGAGATTGTGCAATGACAGCATATGTTGGCCAAACTGGTGTTATACAAGGAGAAAACCCCTTGCCTCCAGCTGTTGGAATGGAGTTTGAATCTTACGAGGATGTTTATTACTTCTACAGTTGTTATGCTAAAGAACAAGGATTTGGGGTCAGAGTAAGCAATACATGGTATAGAAAGAGTAAAGAAAGGTATAGAGGAAAACTTAGTTGCAGCAGTGCAGGTTTCAAGAAGAAAAGTGAAGCGAACCGGCCAAGACCAGAAACCAGAACTGGCTGTCCAGCAATGATTAAGTTCAGGCTGGTAGAGAACAAAAGGTGGAGAATAATTGAAGTTGAGCTTGAACACAACCATTTGATTAGTCCAGCAGGTGGAAAATTTTATAAATCCCACAAGAACTTGGGTGTTGGAACCAAGAGACCACTGCAATTAGATAGTGCTGAAGAAATTCAAAAAATTAGGTTGTTTCGAACTGTCGTTATTGATTCAGAAGATGATGGAAACTCATATGTTGATGAAGGAGAATTCAGGAATAATGTTGATCAGTCCAACCAATTGAAGCTTAAAAAAGGGGATGCACAGGCGATTTATAATTTTTTCGGTCATTTGCAGTTGATGAATCCAAACTTCTTTTATGTGATGGATCTTAATGAGAAAGGATATTTGCGGAATTTGTTTTGGGCTGAGGCAAGATCTAGGGTTGCATATGGTTACTTTGGCGATGTCGTGGCAATTGACACCACATGCTTGACAGACAAATATGAAGTGCCGCTGGTAGTATTTTCTGGAGTGAATCACCATGGACAATCTATTCCCATGGGCTGTGGTTTGCTTGCAGGTGAGGCAGTGGAGTCATATACATGGCTGTTTAGGGCATGGCTTACATATATGCTAGGACGCCCTCCACAAGTTGTCATTACTGACCAATGTAAATCATTGCAAATTGCTCTTGCAGATGTTTTCCCTAGAGCCGTTCATTGTCTATCTTTGTCACAAATCATGAAGAAAGTTCCAGAGAAACTGGGAGGGTTGCGTGAATGTGAAGCGATCATGGTGGCACTGAGTAGAGCAGTTTACCACTCACTGAGGACAGATGAGTTTGAGTTAGCCTGGGAGGATATGATGCAGCGTTATGGAATTAGGGATCATATATGGCTTCAGACATCGTATGAAGATCGTAAACGGTGGGTTCCTGCTTATTTGAAGGATACATTTTTGGCAGGAATGTTTCCCTTCAAACAAAGTGAGGCTGTGACTCCACTTTTGGGGGGATGTTTGCATAAACAGACTCCTTTGAAAGAGTTCCTCAATAATTATGATCCAGCTCTACAAAAAATTTTACAGTTACAAGCATTGGCTGATTTGGAGTCCAGGAATTCTAGTCCTATGTTAAAATCGAGATTTTATTTTGAGTTGCAGCTGGGGAAATTGTATACAACCAATATATTTAAGAAGTTCCAGGATGAAGTGGAGGGAATGTACTCTTGTTTTAGCACACGACAAGAAAGTATTGATGGGTCAGTCATAACATACCTGGTTAAAGAACATGCTGAAGTTGAGGAAAACAGGATGGAAACTAGAGATTACGAGGTTATGTTCAATACATCTGAAGCAGAAGTAGTTTGTGTATGTGGTCTATTCAACTTCAAGGGTTATTTATGCAGGCATGCACTGAACATTTTAAACCAGAATGGTGTGGAGGAGATTCCATCTCAATACATTCTTTCACGATGGAGAAAGGACATTCATCGCAATTATGTACATCATAAAGGCTGCAATGGTATTGATATCGATAACCCCATTCACAGATATGACCATTTGTATAAACGCGTCGTGCAGGTTGTGGAAGAAGGGAGGAAATCACATGATCGTTACAAGTTTGCATTGCAAGCATTGGACGAGATATTGAACAAGGTTCGTCTTGTAGAGGAGTATCCAGTGTAATTTATTGTACGATTTCTGGCCACTTTGGCCAGCACTTGTGTAATCTATACTGCTTCCATGCAGGTGCATAGCGGCATCATGGTTGTGCTCATGTAAAGAAAGTCATTTGGATAGGATACTGTCATAGACTTCCCCTTGCATTTCAACACATTATTGCTTACATGTTTGCTTGTGCATTTTAGGTTTTGTTCGATTCCAAATGGATTTGTTGATAGGTAAACAGTTGAGGGTGTGTGAATTGCAGGGATCTGTCTCCAAATTCTCTTGATGTATCGACCTTCATCAGACTCCAAGCATTTTAAATGGCCTATTGTCCTCCATCATTTTGAACATGTGACTTAACATCGACTCCTATCACGGGGGAGAAAGGTCAGACATACGCACTCCTACTCCTACCCCATGTGTTGGGAAGAGAAATGACTATATCATGCTTGATGTAGACACTTGAAATCCCAACTCAATGAAACTCATTATACATCATGAATTTAAGTGAAACTCATTATACATGAGCGACTCTCTTACAAATACGTGGTAAACATTACCTATTTTTTGGACAAATTGCTGCAATGTAAACATTAAATGTTCAATCAAGAAACACATTGATAACCTTAGTTTTTAGGAGTTGTGTCTACGGTATAGTCAACAAGTTTTTAGGTACCATATCGAAAAGTTATTGGCGACAGAAGGCTGCAGATTTGGTCATGTGTCAAGGTAAAGGTAAGGCAACCGGCTTCACCAGTTGCCTCTTCTTTACATTGTCCACAAGTCTTTGTGTTATAATATAATCTCAAATACTAGTAAACATCAACAACTAAGGGCAAAATTACAACAACAGTGGGTATTTTATAATAGTAGGGGACAAAATTGCAAAGTAAATGGTGTACTTGTAACAAAAGTGGGTTAATTTAAAAATTTGTAGTCAAATTTACAAAAAACGAGGAAACGTTACAATAATTATGGGTAAATATACCATAATTTAGGTTAAACATGCCACAGTTCTGGACAAAGTTACGAGTTTTTTGGTATATTTTACTACTATTTAGGTCATAATTATGATAGTTTTGGATAATTTTATAATAACAGCAGTCGACTCGATGAATGCAAATTTACACAAAAAAGGGGTTGAAGTTACCAATTACTACATTTAGAGGAAGAGTTATCATAATTGCGGATTAATTACCCCAACTGTATATATACCACTATTAAGGGTAATGTTACCAAAATTGTAGACAAAT
This sequence comes from Ilex paraguariensis, assembly GCA_963454935.2. NCBI lineage: Eukaryota > Viridiplantae > Streptophyta > Magnoliopsida > Aquifoliales > Aquifoliaceae > Ilex > Ilex paraguariensis. The sequence goes on along the minus strand of CAUOFW020003003.1, from coordinate 195,941 downwards.
TTAGTAGTTTAGAGGGTAACTTAATTTGAATTTTTACAAAACTCTAGTAATTTTGTACTTAATGATATTATATCTAACCGGTATGGTGGTAAAAGCATAATTGTCACCTTTAACTATAATTGTTGTAACTACGACACTAGTGTATCTCACTGATGTCATATATTTGCCTTTAAATTTGTATTATAAGCCACGGTTATTGTAATATTAAATAAAATGAAAGTAAAATTGACATATATACTAATAACTTTATCCACAACCATTCTAATTTAACCCTAAATTATAGTAGATTTTTCCTTTTGATGTTGTAATTTTGCCCCAATTATGGTAAACTCATCCATCATGGTTTTAACTTAACCCAGTTATGTGGTAAATTTACCATTTATCTTCATAATTTTGTCAAAAGTAGTCATATTGTTAATCAAAGAAATCATAAATTCTTCTCTAAACTTGTAAATTTATTCACAATTGTGGTAAACTCACCCTAAAATGTGATAAATACACCCTTAATTGTGGTAAATTATCCACAGTTCTGGTAAATCTTACCACAACAATGATAATATTATCCTTAATCATATTAAATCTAACCAATATGATGGTAAATGTATTGATTGACATCAATTCCTGAGCATTTTCTCTCCTCGAACATAGCTCCATCGAAATTTACTTTAAAAAAATCTTCAGGTGGATTAGACCACCTACTTGGGTTAGGTAATCTCTGTCGCTAACTTGAAAATGTAGTTCCCGTGCATTCTATATATTGACCATAATTTGGGAAGATAATGATTGTAGACATTAGATTATCAATGAGTCCCAACATTAAATGCACTCCACTATCAATTCAATTATCACAATACATTACGTCCCTAAATTATGTTTCTAAATTATGTCCCAATAACATTGGTGATTGAATATTTATTGGATGATTTTGGATATTAATTTAATGAATTGAATATTAATTTGATGAATTAAATATTAATTGGATGAAACTGAATGTTAATTTTAATGTTAATTTAATAAATTTAATGTTAACCAGCTGACTTCGAATGTTAATTTGATAAATTGAATAATTTTTTTTTTTTTTGAATTGTGAAAATGTATTCATTCAAGTATTTGAGAAAGAAATACAATCAACAACTAATAGATTCCCTAATCCAATAGGGGGAGTGGAAGCCCAATTTTGGGGAAGACTATGGTGCAGATAACTTTTTGCCACCCAATGGGCAGGTTTGTTGTTCTGTCTAGGGGTGTGAGTGAGAGTTAACGAACACATAAACTTCCCAAGGGGGGGCTTCCTCAATAGCTCCATATGTGATGATAAATGCATTGTCGTTCTCTATTATGGCATTTTTGAATTGCAGAGTAACTGTCATGATGCATGCTTCGCTCACTGCCGCTGCCTCAGAATATAGACTTGAAATTCCAGGGATACTTTTTGCTCTCCCATCCACCACTTTCCCCAGATGGTTCCTGATGATATTGCCCATTGAAGCTTTCTGTCCTCCGGTGTTGAAGGTGCCATCACCATCACAGTTGATCTTGAGATTACCCTGACCCGGTGGACTCCATGTCATTTGGGTTGGGAAATTTCTGCTCTGTGTTGTTGTGTCTTGGGAATCCTTGCCTCTACTTGCATAGATTTCTCCCCATGTAGATTGAGCTTGGTATGATTGGTATATTGTGGTTATGGGATTAGGTTCTGTTTTCCCTTGACTGGCATTGTGGATGCTTTTTAGAAGGCTATNAGCTTGGTATGATTGGTATATTGTGGTTATGGGATTAGGTTCTGTTTTCCCTTGACTGGCATTGTGGATGCTTTTTAGAAGGCTATGCTTTCATAGATTTACACCCATGTAGATTGAGCTTGGTATATTGTGGCTATCGTATTAGGTTCCGTTTTTCCTTGACTAATGCTAAAAAATGGTACCGTGTTATTTAGGATGAAGATTTGATAAGAAAATTTAATAAGTGTAATATTATTTATTTTTATTTTTTTTTGGGTACTGTCCGTTTTCCACCCATAGGGGCCACAGAGAAGAGACAAGTAGCTTTGAAAATTACCATGTCAAAGTATTACATTCGTTACTACATGCATGTACTAACAACTTACTACGTCATCTTACGTTGGGCAAGTATGAAATCAGCTGCAACTTGATTGAGACCTTTTCTTTTTCACTCAGACAGAGAGAGAGAGGAGAGAGAGATAACACATGCGTAAAGAAAGATTTCTGGACTAAAAGTACACAGACATCCGTGGGGATGCATGAGAGAAATCAGAATCGGCTTCTCTGCCTCTTTCACTGACTTCAATACCAGCTAAGATGCAACCCTACTAGCGAATATGACAAGCCTCACAGAATGATGGTAAAGGCCAAGCTTGCTAGAGTGAGAAACAGAAAGAAACAAGACTATTGGTGAAGGAAGGAAAAAGTGTTTGAGAATCTTTTCTATCAGATAAATTGTGTGTTACTGTCAATCCATTTGGATGATAAACTATAAGAAGTTAGGTGTAAGAAGTAGATTTAAAAATTAGATTTGATAATTTTAATTATTAATTTTATTATAAGTATCAGTATTTATTGAGACTCTCTACCTATTTAATGGTTAAAATTATCAAGTCTAGTTTAAACCTATTTTTTAAATCTATCTAGTATTACTCTATACGTAAATATAGGTACGAGTGATTGGAAGAATAGGGGTACTATAGGTATTACCATTGCATACATCAATCCCCCACTTCTCTCTCGTATAATAATAGCTAAAGATTAACGGTGAAACTATTCTCACTTGTACAAATTTTCATTCTCACTCCATTAAATTATAGATCATAAAAATAATAAATTCACTATTTTTATACCCACACACTAATATGGAAAGAATGAAACAATTATATTCGCATTCTAAACAAACTTGAAAATGTTTTCATCATCCACCCATTAATACCTCTATATATAATAAAGGCTCTATTGTGATAAATATGAGAACACACACAAGAATTTAATCAATGGGTACTAATATATCTATATTACTAATAAAAATACTTTAACATAAAAAAAATTTTGATTTACTATTTTATTCTTATAAAATGCTAACATGTTATTTTGTATTTAAATAATAAATTAATCTCTAACATATCATACAAACCTATCTATCTTTATAAAACTTTTGAATGGTTATGTTGTGCTTAACATGATATATAAAAATAATATTATTCTTTTTTTTCAAAAACCCAATAGTAATACACGTTGACAATTCTATTGATACAATATCATCTCTAATCCCCAAAAACAGATATATTTATTTTATCTCTTCATTCACAATCAAAATAATTTAGTAAAAAATTACTAATGCATTATAAATCTTACTACTTGATAGCTCGAATGAAAAAATCATAGAAAATAAGTCCATTGAATGTTTATAGTTTTGAAGAAAATACAAACAATTTAAGTATGATAAATATGAGATAATATCTAATATAACTACATAATTAGATTTTTTTATGTATTTTATCGTATGTTTCAACAAAAAATTTCACGTGTAACACACTTCGTGCATTGCTAGTATACATATAAACAAAATTTAATCCTATGCTATCAAATCGGAATGAAATCAACTCGAATTAAGATAGAAGGGTTCAAATTTACATAAGAAAGGTGGACATGAGTTACATACCAATATATACGCCATGACATGATGATAAGAATTGGGTGAAAGATAGATGCAGCTAGCGTTTCATAAAAGTCCTCATTCGCCATATTCTCCCACAGCTTTATTGAGCTTCCATGGCCTAATCAATACACTGAGATAGATGAAGGACGTTCAAGAAAGCTGTGGAAGAGCATGACAGGACTTACATGTCTACATTTTCACCTCCCTTGGATCTCACACGTACTTATCTCTAAACCTATATAGGGTTACTAAGCAATTCACTTAGCCCAGAGAGAGAGAGAGAGAGCTCCAACCTACAAAGCAAAGTTTGGAGGAAGTATACAGAAAGTAGAGAATGAAAACATGTACTAGAGAGAGAGAGAGAGAGAGAGGAGCCTTTGATCATAGAGTTGAGGAGGACCACTCTATGATGGAGTACATAAGCTGTTCAACAGCTTTATAGGACAACAGCAGAATGGAGAAGGGTTGCCTGGTGGCCAGGTAGGGAAGGGTTCACTTGGCTCACAAGACGCATTAGATACACCAAAATGAGTGCGCCGTGGGGTAGATAAACAGCATGCCTTTCAGTACTCCTGATATATGTTACTGAAGAGACAAAATTAATGACACATGAAATCAATATAACATTGACAAATAGAAAATATTGAAAAAAATAAAAGATCACAATACACAACCAATATAAACCATTATACACACACACACATATATGTGTATATATATATATATATATATATATATATAGAGAGAGAGAGAGAGAGTACCCTAAACCTTACTTCATGTGTTGTTATAACTTATGAGAGAGTATCCAATACAAAATTGACACAGTGATAGATTTGAGGTTAAGTATAGCAGATTCGGTCAGGTACTAAATATTTGAAACCACTAAATCAGCTTAATAAATGTATCAACACAAACCAGATGAGCCCGATTTGAGACTTAAAGCCACAATTAAAAATGAAATTTTTTATTTAAAATTTGTTCTTTTTTTAGATTAAATTTTTTTTTTTTTTTATATTTAAGTTTCGCTACCATATCTTTTTATATTGATAATATCACTAATCCACTTATTTTTTTCTTATAATAATCAATCATAGGAAAGATTTTATTAATTTTAATTTTACAAAATTTCTTTTAATTTTAAACAATCTTGGTCTACGGATTTTAATTTTTCAAGTTTAATAAAAAACCAAAATATATTTTGATATATTTTTTGTAATAGAAATTAAAAAAAATCATAAAAAAAAAGTGAATTTATGTTTAGTAGAGAGTGAGTGAGTGAGAGAGAGAGAGAGAGAGATGAGATAGATGTTTGAGATTTTTTAAATTGCGTTTTGGGCACAAGAGGAACTGGTTACAAATGAGTGGTGCATTTTGATTAATCAGTTGGAAATTTTTTTTAACCTTTAGTTTTTAAAAAAATAAATAAATTATTTTAATATATTTTTAAGGGAAAATTGTGAAGGGATACACCTTTTAGGACTTATTCCTCTTAAAGTCCATAGTTCAAACTTTTAAGCATTTAAAGTCCACTTTTTAGAATTTGTTTGGTGACTAAATTTAAATTTTTGAATTTGCATATTTTCATAGTGCGTTATTACCTTTTAGTTAATATATGCAAGATTTGACAATTTCCTTATTTTTTGATTCTGCTTTATAAGATAAATAATTTTTTAAATTAATGGATAATTGTTAATTTGAATTTTGAAAGGATTCTATTAATAGTGTTGCCAGCTAATGTTCCTTATTTTTGGGATATGTTTCAGTTTATTGATAATTTCCTAAATTAATGGAACAATACATTTGAATTTTAAATAGAATAACCAATGTTTTTTCTATCTACTTTCAATCATTGATGAATTTCACTTTCATCGAAATTCAACCGTATTTCTCAAAACTACCAGCCAAAATTCACATTCTCCAAAAACTGGTCACCAAAATCCAATTGTATTAAACGAATTTTACATTCAAATTTCTTAAACAGGAGAGCATATTATCAGGTATGAAGTTTTTATTTTTATTATTTTTTATTTTTTATTAACAGACTTTGTTATTTTTTAATCACTTAGATTTCCAATAATTTTTCTCTATAAAAACGTTATAATCTTAATTTTTAATCACTTACTTAAATTTTCAATAATTTTCTTCTATAACAACATTATAATCTTATTTTTCAATCACTTACTTAGTATCTAAGTCTTGTGCCAAAGATATCACACTGGGTTGTCACACTATGATGTCACTCTTATTAAAACCAAGTGGATCTATGTATTTAATTATACTATCCAATCCTTATGTCAAGGATGTCACACTAGGTCGTCACACTATGATATCACTTTACTAAACTTAAGGGATTGTGTGTGTTTAATTGTAGTGTCCAAACCTTATGTCAAAGATATCACATTGGACCGTCACATTATAATGTCACTTTATTGTTCTACATTGGGTCATCACACTATTTTCGCCGATTTCTTAGCACTTTTTTTTTTTTTTTACATGAGAACAAAACAAACATTTTCCATATAAGATTGACTTAAAAACAAAATATTTTTCACGTAGGATTTTTTGACAAATAAGTATGTTTTGGTATAAAGGCTTTCGAAAGACCCAATTTTTAATATTGTGGGTTGGATTGATAAGCTCAAACTATTAAAATTTATTTTTAATTAGGTTTAGATTTTTATAAGGTTTTGTTGGGAGCCCCAAATTTTTTTAATTTGGACTAATTATACACCTAAAAATTTTGAGACCTTCTTTGAACATAGAATCTAAAGCTCAGACTTTATTAATCTTATGGTAGGACCAGCCCTAACAAAAACCCGACTAAATACAATATAAATGCCACTACTAAATAGAGAACTACACACAATGATAGTAAAGTTGAGTGAGACAAAAATCCAATAAATTTTGAGACTCTATATTCTATATATATTTAATTAAAAAGCCCACATGACCCTAGTCGTTACAGCCAATACCATGCAACACACCACAGAGTCAGCCAGCTACATGTCAAAGATGACCTGGCGATATGACCTGGCAATGATGAATGAAAAATTGGATAGAAAGAAAGAGTTTCCTTTGTTTGGTATCAAAGGAAAATTGGATGAAATGGAAAAGCAAATGAAAAATGCATCCATTTTGCGTGTCATTTTCCCTCTGTTTGGTTTGATAGAAAATAGGGTGGATGGAAAATAGGGGAAGAAAAAGTGGAAGGAAGGAAAAAGATTTCACTGTTTGGTTTAAAAGGAAAAGAGGAGGGGGAGGAAAATTGGAGTAAAATGCTATCCTTCCCGCCTACCAATTTCTTTTCCCCCAAAAGTGGACCGAAAGTTGGAGAAAAGCTGCAGACCAACTAATAGTTTGTCTAATTTGATGTTTTTGCCCTTGATGCACTTCTAAAACATTGTTTCAGTACTCACTTCCACATTATCACTATTGATCTGGTGTATTCCAACTAATATAATAATTAATTTTTATTTTTTTTTCGCTTGTTCATAATAACCAACCTACTGAATTGAGTTTGAACCAAAAAAAAAAACCTAGCTGAATAATAATGTTATGTATTCCTTGAAAGCATTTTTATCAAAAGATATGAGCTTGTGAACTCGTTTGGTAAAAGTGGGTCTCTTCTTGTTAGACTTAGACTAGGCATCTATCTGGGTCTGCTGTTATGGAATAACTGTATGAGCAGTCGTGTGCACGATAAGAGGTTGGTAATACGGATCAATGTCGGTCTATACATTACTTGAGGTTGTTAAAATTTGACGTGACATGATTAATTGATACGATTCGATATGAATTAAGCGAATTTGAGTAAGATCTTAACAGGTTTAGGTGATAAACGGGTTAACACATCAAACACATTTAATAAATGGGTCGTATTCGAGTGAGACCTGTCAAATCGTTTATTACACATTTATCCGTTTAAATAAAATTAATAATTATTCAAAAAAATTAACAAGAAAAAAAGAAGTAAAAAAATCAATAAAAAAAAAAGGTAAAGTAGTAGTTCAAAGACAAAAGAGAAGAGATGAGGAGTATTTCAAAGACAAAGGCAAACCGATGTCTTTTATTTTTGTCCCACATTGAAAAATGAGGGGAGATGGAAAGGGTTGAGTTGCCTATAAAAAGCAACGAGCTCTTGCTTTTCTTTTTTAAGCATTCAAGTCTTATTTTTTTGAGATTTAGTTAAAAATTTCTCTTTTTTGAGGTTAATGCAATTATCAATAAAAAAAATAGAGTATTAAAATTTGTTAATATAATTTTTTTAAAATTAAACAGGTTAAACAAGTCGTGTCATGTTCGTGTTGAAATTTTTTACCCGTTTATTAAACGTGTCGTATACGAGTTTTTATATTGTTCACCCATCACCCATTTAACCCGACACATAATCGTTTAATCCAACACGTTTGACACTCCCGTACTACTATTGTTTTAGTTTTTTCTAACATTATTTTTACAAAAATGTCTCTATTAAATTTCAAGAGGCACATTAACTTCCAACGGATAACATAATCTCAACATAAAATACGGTTCAGATCATCTTAAAAATTTGATCTAACGGTCTACAGTTAATCCTGAATTTCTTTTCCCGCCCATGAAAAAGCATTTTATCGTAAGATTCTACATTCCTATATTTCATACGTTTCTATCTTAAATTTGAAAAGGCACAATAAAAATTCATTTTAAATTAAATGATTTAAATTCATCAAACTTAATTCAATGGCTCACAACACATCCCATACAAAAATAAAATCCCACCAAGGGCGGAGCCAGAAAAATACTTTAGGGTGGGCACATTAATAAATTTTAATTATTTTTTTATCAATGTTACCAATGACTAAATTCAATGCAACTATTATTTTAGTTGTAAATTTCAATGTTAGATGAAATTTACTTTCAATCAAAGGGGTGTATTGAATTATGTCATCAAATTAGATCTAAATAGTATTTTTCATTTCTTTTTTCAATTGACCATAGAAGCTTATAAATTCATATTTACTATAATTATACGTAAAAAATCATTAAACATAATAGGTTAAAAAACGATTTGCATTGATTGACCAAACAAAAATAAAAGTAAATTAATTAAAACTTCATATAAGACTAATTATTATCATTTTACAATTAAATCTGATTATTGTTTAACATTTAAAAGAATTACAAATCAATGATTTCAATAAATACTTTTTTCTATATACAAAATGGTAGTAACAGTCTTTCATTTATTACCCTGTAATTTATTACATTATAACACTCATTTTTATACAATAATAAAATAATCATATAATTTTAAAAAATGAACGTGATATGTCTAAAAATTATTCAGTCATATCTGTGTCTAAAAATTTAAGAATAATAGTAATTGCATCTAATTCGAAATTTAATTTTATATCTTGACTAAAAAAAAAATTAAAATTTAATTGGTAGGAACCCAATAGTTTGTGACCATTGAATGGATAGCAGACGTTATTAAATGTAAGGACTTACTATTAGATTTAATATCATAATGTATTAGTTTCAATAACATTATTTAAAAATTAATTATTATTTAAGTAGTCGTCTATCTTAATCGATATCACAATAATAAGGTAGACACAATTAAATATGTCTAAATTTTATTTTAAAAAGTATATATTTATTGTAAAAAAATTGAGGGTGGGCACAATTAAATATATCTAAATTTTATTTTGAAAAACATATATCTAATATCAAAAAAAAAAAAATTGAGGGGGACACTTGCCCACCCTGGTCCAAGGGTGGTTTCGCCCCTGAATCCCACCCAATTTAACTACACCCACATGCTACCCATTTTGTCTAACACATAGCTCAAACTCTTTCTCTTTCCCTCATTAACCGTCTCACCTCTCTTAGTTTCTCAGAAATTATTGTCATCCTCCTCAGTCTCTCGTCTCTCTGTGCAAACTCCAATGATAGACAGACCTTCTTCAACAACGCACGACATATTTTGGAGACCCACTCAGACCATCCACTCTCTTCCATCTAAATTGTATTGGTAGTGATCTAACCTTCAGAAGTTCTCTCATTGGTAATCTCTCCATCTCTGATAAGTGTGAATATGTATATATATTGAGACTGGTACACTTATCATGCAATTGAAATAAACGCTATAAGTTCCATCCGTTTCTCATAAATCAATAAAATAAAAAGAAATAGTGACAAAAAATACTACCATCCCATTTGAGTTCTGGTCAATCATTAAATAATTTGTTTGATGGTGTAACAACTTGGGTGATATAATAATAAGTGTGAAATTGATGCACAAATATCGCCCACAGCCCAAGCAATGTAAGTCATCGCCTTTACTCCTCTACACCGCCAACGCCCCCAGCCACCCATAGTTGAATTATATTAATGAATTTTTAGTGATAACAATTCAAAATAATAGTCCAAGTGGATAAATCAACACAAAAAATGCACATCTTAAAATTGTGAACAATGGCTTCCCGTCGTTTGGAAAATAAAGCAAAGACGACGATCTTAAATTTCATTTATACTCCCATAATTTTAGTATATTTACATTTTTACCCCTTAATTTTTAGAAACATCATTATTATTTCTTAAGTTTCAAAAATAATATTATAACCCCAGAACTTTTCTAAAAATTCTTCTTCTTCATATAAGTTTAAGGCATCTTTGACACATTTATTAGATCATGTGTGGGGTCTATATCTATAACTAATGCTAGAATTACCAATTGCTTATAACCAATTGTTTTCTCTCTATTTACTTTCTAGCATAAACTGTATAAGTGGAGTTTAGCCTCATGTGGGGCTTCGATACTCAATTCCTATTAGTTGGAATTTTGGAGGTGTGTGCTTTATGGAGGATGACAAATTGATTATGTGGGTAGTTATCAAATATTTTATGTTTAATTTTTATAATTGTGCAGTTAGCAAATGTTTAACAATTATGTGTGTTTATGAATGTTGATGATTTTTTTGTGTTGGTTTAGTGGTGTATATTTTGACAATAGTTTATTATTTTTAATTTTTAATTTTCGTGTGATTTAGTTGTAGATGTATTGTCATTAACTAATTGTTGTTAAATGTTATATGTTAAAAGTATATTGTTTGTACTTTGATTTAGATCGGTTTGTTTAATTTCTAATTTTATGATAAAACTTTGCATAAAATTAAAAATATTTCTATTAAACACACATAAAATACATAATATCTCTAAATTTAGTGATTCATTTTCAAAGTTTGACAGTTTAACATTTGACCTCAATAACCGCATACACATCATCACTATAACACAAAAACCAGTACTCAAATGGACAATGTCACCATTTTTGGACATGTAAATTATTTAGTATATCGATTTTTTCAAAACCTTTAGTATAATATTTCATTAAAAACCATTATATACTTACTATATAATTTTTTATCTTTTTTATTACAAAACTAATTCATATGTAGAGTACACTTTAAGTAAATCTTCTTATCACGCATTTTAGTACTGATGATTGATATTTACTTCTTACTTGTTATCAATAAATGAAGTTTAAATTGTCTTTATAATCCATAAATAAAATCATCAAGTTATTATTCATACCAAAAATAAATCACTACTATATGAAAACCTATCATTCTTAAAAAATAAAAATAAAAATTCAAAACTCAAGTTAATCAGCAATTAAAAAAAAATAAGTGACAAATACAAAAAAAATAAGATATCAATTGTACCAACAAAAAATGTTCAAAACTAATCTAATCACTATGTGTTGAAATTATTCAAACATCTTATCTTTATGTGTTGAAATTTTATAAGTAATATAGTACCTTCAAGCACGGGTAATGACTAGTATATATATACAATTTAAATCTCAAAAGATAATAAATAAAATGACTTTTATTTTTCTCAGTTGAGTTATCTTTAAATTTTATTTTAAAATTAATTCAACGACTAATATTAACACCTTAAATTTAATAAAAAAAATATGTCTCTAACGATGTGTTTGAAATAACTTTTTAAAAGTGTTTCTAAAACTTATAACTATTCATGAGTACTTTTAAAAAAAAAAAAAGGTAGTGTTAGGAATTGTCCCACCACCACCACTACCCCCACTGCCCCACTGTCATCACCACTATTACTACCACCACCACCGTTGTAATTAATCCCAGCATTACCACTGCCACAACAACCACCACCGCCTCGACCAACACCATTTCCATCACCCCACCACTACCACCACCCTTACTACATCACCACCACCACCACTGTTGTCGCTACCACCACCCCCCCCCCACCAACCCCCCCC